>JACCIY010000458.1:0-65398 GCA_025506505.1 Flaveria sonorensis | reverse complement strand
CCGTGGGCTCATACTAATAACCCTAATAATATTGTCTAATACTCCCCCGCAGTCGTAGCGAAAGTAACCTGATGCTATGACTGGAAACAAAAAAAAAATATAAAACAATAATAATAAGATAAACATGCTTCGATCGACTTGACTATCCAAACTATTGCCAACAAACAATATTGTGCTTGATGTGTCATCCATATTTTAGTTGATTGTGCTACCCATAGTTTGCTTGATACTTCATGGTTCTTGATTCTTGAAATATAATTGAGACCCGAGACCGATCCGTAGTTGGCGATGTCTCAAGGCTAGCAAGCGGCACTCTCTTGGATCCATATATCAAGAGATATGACCTAAATAGATATAACAAAAAAAAAAAAGAAAGCAGACAAGTGACCGTGGTCAAGTGGCGGTCTCTTGGATCCGTAGATCTAAGAATATCGAAATATTTACTCAAACCGTAGTTTGAGATCGCGGCCGTGACCGTGGTCCTTGATGCGGCTAAAACAACCGATAAACGAAAAAATAAAAAGAACAAGAAACATAGTAACCGCTGCATATTGGGCCATAATCCAGAAACAAACCAAGAGAATGGATGTGAACGAACCAAGAGAATGTATATGGGTAATAGGTTTGAATCATCAACCGATAACAAAGCTTTATTCAACATAAACTAAAAATAGATAAGAACGCAACAGAAGACAAAGTTTGGACAGTGCGGCAGCGGTGGCGGCGGCACACCGCCCTGTCTAGGGTTTGAACTCCGTGGCTATGACTAGGGTTTGAACTCCGTGGCTATGGCTAGGGTTTTTATGTTTTTGTGATGGTGCAGCGAAGAAGAAGTTAACCAGAACCTTAAGGCTCTGATATCATGTCAATGGTAAAAGACTGAATTGAATATATTGATAGGTTTGGTTACAATATATAGAGAATATAATGCAAACCCTAAACCTAACTGGGCCCGTAGGCTCATACTAATAACCCTAATATATTGTCTAATAGTAAACATTTTCATCTACATTTCATGAAAGCCAAATTTACAACCATCATAGAATATAGAATTTCATCAACTACCTTGTGAATTAAAAGTGTAGTGTCCTAAAAAATAATATAACTGGTTTCCATTTTTTTCATTTTAAAAACGCAAAACATATATTGAAGGAATCTACTCTGAATCTTGAGATGGAGATGTAAACCTTATTTCAGCCAAGTTCCAACCTCATTCAGCACTTATTACAACTCACTCAGATGATAAGATATAGCCCACCACTATAGCAAAATGATGCATAATACTGAAGCCACGTAGTATAACCTTATCAGTTGTCAAACAGTTTGGTTTTAACCCTTCGTATCTGTGTTAGTTTTCAGTGCCTTATTAACTGTCAACAGTTGGTTTTACTATTCACATCCGAAGTGGTTTTCTGTGCGTTATTAACTGCCAAACTGTTGGGTTTACTCTTCATATCCGACTGGTTTTCGATGCATATTAATTGTCAACCTTTGGTTTTACTCACAGTATCCGAATTGGTTTTCAGTCGGTCCGTTCGGAGAACCTGCGTTCACAAATGACGTTTTAGAAAGATAATATATTGAAAATAAACAACAACTGATTATTATACGTCCAGATTATTATTAAAAATTGTTTTTCAGAAAAATATCAGATTTTAGAAAATGGTTGAAACTTAGCATGCATACTTCACTGATTACCCTCCAGAGTGCGCAACAGGGTTGTAACAAAGTTGCCTTCCTGGTAACTGTGAATGTACTGATGTGGCAAAGCATGTTCCGCCTGCAAAGTTACCATAACACCATTCTTGACAACAATAAACAAGCCTGGCCCGTCGTGTATAAATGGATCAATTGTGTTATGCTTAACGGGTCGAAAATCATCCAAAATTGTATAAGAGATGATGTCTGTAAAGGCCAACCAGTATTCTAACCTTCTTTATTAAGGCCGCTCTTAGATTGAAACTATTTTACGGTCACCAAAGTATGCGTCTAGTTTTGTTTATACCGAATCTGGCTAAAGCATGCCTAATGACAATAATGGCCATAATTTTTTTTTAAGAAACATCACACTACCATTGTATGAAGTATCATAAGCAATGATTCAGTCATTTTACAGTATTTTAAAAATGTTTTTGGTACTCGTTCTTGGGTGGTCCAATTAAGTACTTCAATACATGGGTGCCCTTCACATACGCTAACCCGTAAAATCTCATCGTTGATCAGCCTATCTCAGCCGTTCTCTGTACTAGAAAAAAACACTTTGATTTCAACCATTTTGAACGTTACCCAACCCTCTAACCCTCTCATTTTAGTAGAGGATCCAAGAAAAACAAAGAGCATACCAAATCAGCATCAAATCTTGAGAGGGTACCATCACATTAACTTCAGTGCCTTGGAAGTAGTGATGGAGGATCCTAGAGAATCTTTGCTCATGACAGCTGGCAACCTGCTGTGTTGTCTATTGAAATGTATGGGGCACCCTGTAAAACACCCAAGGTTGAAAGGATAAGGGGTATGTATGGAATTTGTTCTTTACCACTTATCTCTTATTACATTTTTTGAAGTGTCTATGCTTATGTGCTTATTTATTTTTCTTTTCAAGTTTGAGATGGATTATTTCAAATGACTATTCTTGGTGAATTTAAAACTTCAAGCTTACCCTTAGGGTGATGTAAGTTGTAAATAATGTAATTAATAATCGGGCTTAAAAAGGCGATCCCTAAGGAGTAAAAATATGGATACCTGACATTGCACTTCTATACTGCTGCATTGATAATTTCAAAAGCGCAACACCATCCTGTTTTCAGATTTCTAATTGCGTGGTAATATGTTATTACAAGCTATGTCCCAAATTTGTGTGAATCATGAGTTTGCCACTGACCGTAAATACAACGCCCATTTTTGTGCATTTGTCAACAGTTATGTTGTTAACTTTCCCTGTACAAAGTAATTACAACTCTTCAAAAAAAATATAGCGAGTGAGTATATGATTAACTAACGAACAACAGTCACCTAAGTTTACAAAACGATGCAAGCTAGAAGTGCAGTTTCAACGCACTCTTCCAAGATTGGTTTTAATCATGTTGTTTGTTATTACTAATGGTTCAAAGTTCAAACAAGTAAAAACATATAAATGCGGGACATGAAATGAGTCAAAAAGGTCAAAAGGCATCTAAAATGTATTCATATGCTATAAAGTCCTGTACCAATTATTAAAAGAGTTACACTCTTGAGTTATCTGAATTTGTAATAATATTTAGTGCATTAGCTATTTAGAAAAAAATCCAAGAATGGATAAAGCTGCTTGCGGATTGGCCCAACCCGACTCATTCCGCTTTGAAAGGCACATAAATTTACCCACAGTTACTCGAGCCACCCGCACCCATTTTACCAACTCTAATGGAAATGATTCTACAAAGAGAAAAACAGATTGTATTACCTTTGATCTGTAGAACTGAATCTTTGCATCCAAAAATGTAGACTGTTTGCTTTGGATCACACTCATCAATAGACAAATCCTTCACGCCAATTTGATACTCAACAACCCATCTGCATATCACGTAATAAGGGTGCACGCCCCATCATTCATAACTAGTAAAAATGTGCTGGGTGGAAACAGGTCATCTTAAGTATGGGTAGAAATGGTCTGAGCTTGGTTGGGGTGACTTGAAAACATTTTGTCTATTTTTTAAAACTTTATAGATAATTGATGTCTCGTTATGATTGCAAAAACATTTTTATCACCATAATAGAGATCTATGGATAGAATAGTTTAGGAGGTTGTAGGCACGAAAAGTATACTTTGGAAGGTTTTCCACTTGTTTACTTGTTCCCCTTCTAGCTGTTTTTTATTTGACCCCTTGGACATAGAATTAGAAACACAACCGGAAGGCCCTTCTTATTAAAAGGGGTTGACAGTAAGCACACACCGTTAATAACACGGTGGTCAAGACGGGGTTTGGTTGAAAACAGGTCTCTTTAGGATGTGTCAAAATGGCACGGGATAGGTTCGATTGACTCCAAACACTTTGTCATTTTTAGAATTAACTATTGTGTAAATTTTGACTGAAAAATACTATCGCAATAATAAATTATAATATAAATCTTTGAAAAAAAGAGAGGTTGTATGCATTAAATTAGACTTTTGGAAGCTTTTTCCCCCTTTACCTGTTACTCTTTTAGCTAATTTTTTATTTAACCGTTTGACATATAACACAAGCTGAAGCATGTAGCATACTCACTTGCGACCCATTGCAAGGTCAAGCTTTGGAGGTCCAACTTTAGCAACAGATGGAACACTCTTCCGGGTTTCCTTTTTCACCAGAACTCACAACCCTACTCTATCTGTTTGATTCTTGGTCTTCATATCATTTGTAACTTTCTTAATCCTAAAGGCATAAATTGAAAGTTAATAATTATAGAGTGCACCTAGAAACAAAAAAAATAAAATAAAACAAAAGAGCACAGAACAAGTAAGGTGACAACTTTAACTCATTTATTTATAAATAGGTAGAACTGGATTGTGCTTTATGCCAAACGGGTCAATTCAACCTTTTAACTTAATCTTAAGTCCATTTATATAGCTTACAACTTTCTAAATCATATTATTAAAAGATTCTTATTATTCTTGTGATCATTATAACATGTTGATTTATTTATAACGTTTTTACAGATATGGACAAAGGTGGCCAGCAGCAAACCCTGCCGGTTTTGACATCCTAAGATTGCCATGTTTCAACCTGAACTTGTTGTGATCTCCCATCCTGTTACGAGTCGTACTATGACCCTTTGCTTGAACTTGTTTAATCACAAAAGGATCAAATGGGCCAATTCACCTCTTAAATCGAAATGGTCGAACAGGTTGAAAGTCGTTCAAAGTCTATCTCTACGGCTTGCAACCTTCTAAATTGTCATGTCTTCTTGTACTAATTATCAACACAGTTTTTAAAAAGATTAGACATAAAAAAGTGCTTCTGGATCCATCTCGTTTTGGACCATATTAACAAAATGAATCGTTTCAACCTAAACCTATTTGACCTATTACCCTACCAGCCTGACTAACCCATCTTTCTACCTCAGTAATACACAAAAAGATAAAAGAAACCTACCAGCAGTAACAGGTTTTGAACTGATTTCTTGAAAAACAGCAGCCATTCCTTGTTTTGACCGGATGACGATGATGAAGATGATGTTGAGCTGGCAAGTGAAGCCGGTGGGGGATTTGGAGCAGCAGGAGCACCTGGTTTAGAAGATTTAGAAGGTGCAGATACGATCGCCCCTGTTGCACTCCATACAGGCCCCAAAGGATGGTGACTCTTAACATAATCCCTTAAACCTGGTACATAAAGTTCCTTTAAAGCTTTTGCCCATTCCACGTGATTTGGGTCTTTATTCTTGTATTCTACAAGACCTACATTTAAGACATTCAATGTTTCCTTTAGATTTCAGGTAGAAGCATTTTGAACGTTATTATGTGGTTCAAGTTTGTATAGTCATGCAGAAGAGCAGGGATGGATGCAGATAGGATGTTAAAGAATGTCTCTTAAGCAATACTCCATCTGTCCAGAATAATTGTCCACAAACACCTTTAAGATGTGTAAATTTATTTCTGTTTTTTAGTTAGTAGATTGCCAACTTTACCCTTAATGCATGTAATATACCAATTGACATAATAACTTGCGAGATTTGACGATAAGGGTAGTTAAGGGTAAGATGGGAATTTAAAAATCATTTATATTCATTTTTGAATGTGAACAATTACTTTAGGACAACTTAAGGTAGAAGTTGGACAATAATTTTCGAACGGACAAAATAATAATGCTACCTAAAGCTAAGGAAATAGGTGACCGTGAGAACAACAACGTACTTTTTTTCTACTGATATAGGATTGTAACTTCTTTAACCATGCATGCAACGTGCATACCACTTCATAACAAAGTATGCAAATTGTTGCATTCAACCGTGAAAAAGTGCAAGTATGTTTCGTTAAATGATTCAAACTGCATTGGTAATTCGTAATTCATGGTATTGGAAGGTATTTTGCATTAAATATATAATGATCAAAAGAAAGTGGGTTACTGGTAGTATACGTTTATAACATATGAATAGCCATGACATTTTCATGCAGGTTGCTCTAATAACATGCAAATGGCTATTCAAAAGTTTGAGTACCTTGTTGCTGTAAAACTCGGCTGACTGCCAACATTCTTCCACATGTCCAATAGCATGCTCATTCCTGATTAAACATAAATCATAATAATTTCTTAAGGCAACATAGGTATTATTCTGCGTAAACACAATAAATAAGAAGATTAATCACTCACCACAATCTTTCCCTGTAATTCAATCCATGCTAAAGATGTTAGACTCTCAGCAGTAGATTTTAAGTGGTGGAGAAATCAGAAGGCTGTCCTACTGTCATGGCAGTCGCTTCAGTTAACTTTTCGTTCAATGGCTTGAGAAATTCTACCATTCCCCCTGCATCCGGTTTCTGCACAATAGCACAAACCGGATAATTACTAAATAAAGAACAGGAAAACTAAGCCCTGCAAGTCCTGAAGTGGTTGCAAATGACTTCACGTTCACTATTTCCTAGACTCAATTAGCATTTATAATTATCAGCAAAAACCAGTCCTAAATTATTTTGGAACCTTTTGTATTCTATCAAAAAACTAACACACTAGTTGGAGTTAGAATTCCGGATTGCTTTTAAAAAATATCCATCTTCTTATAGTCTTTTGAATAAGCAACTTCATACTACTTGCGTTCAGTACTGTTTATATCATTCGCAGATAAGAAGATTAGATAAGAATGGCCTAAACCCTCAAAACTGATCATTGATGTATCAAAACGTAAATAATAGACAGGCACCTTAATAATCAATCACAAACACCTCCCAAATGAATGCGGTTTTTTCTTTGCTTTGGCTTTGTTTGAGCCCACTTCATCATTATTAAGTATTTTTACATGTACTTGTGTTCAAACCCAACTTTAATTTCACATATTGCATTCTTCATGGAAAAGTTTTCATAACAGTATATGTCATATAAAAGAATTTCACGTCTCATTTTCGATTCATCCAATTTTATAAAAACAAACAAATAAACAATAATGTACCAATAATCTTAAGCATGTATGTGTGTTGGTGTACGCAATGGTGATTTGAGACAATTTATACTGTAAAACGCCTTCTTATTTGAGAGAACCTCCCTTTATTCCAGATTCGAACACAAACACACGACATACGTGAATTAGAAGAACAAATAAAACGATATCATATCGAGACTCAAATTCCATCGCGAATATCAACACAGTCATGGATGCAAAATACGCCTAAATTCAACCTCGATTACAAACGAAGAATCCATCAAAACTAACCTGAGTTTGTTTTATGTTAAGGAGAAGCTCCTTCTGCACGAGAAACGCCTCACGGAGAACACTCGTAACATCCTTAACTTGTCCCCCAATCTTCTCCGCAGCAGCGTAAACCCTACCGACATATTCCGATATCAGATCGTCAAAGGCGACGATTGACGGTTCCGACGCGGCTGATCCGGCGGCGTGGGGCGGAGAACCGCCGGAGAGCGACTCCAACCGCAAGACGGCGGACTCCAACCTCTGCAACAAGTTTTCATCCATCGGGTTAATGGATCTGGTGGTTGTGTGTGAAGGTAGCGATTTGTTTGATTTGAAACGATGAAAACCGATGGGTGCGTAATTTTGCAGGTGGTTTCAGGGGAATGGGATGGCATGCAATCGTACGTCTGACACGTGTCGTTCGATACTCGTTCATGCAATTTTTTTTCATGTTTTCGTTCGATACGTCTGACAAGTTAGCAAATCAACGTAAATTACTATACACCCGGTATCACGGTTAAAACAATAAAATTAAATCAAATTAGTTGATGATAAAATTAAATTACGGTTACATATAAATTTTATTTTATTATACAGATAGAAAATGATTTTATTAATCATAAATCTCTAAAAAAATTTTTGTACATAACATTTGATCTAGAGTAAATTAATATTTATATCCCTAACGTTTCTCTATACTAACTAGTTTTATTTTAAAGTTTAAAAACATCTTTGTCTTTTGACTTTTTATTTTTCCCATCTATTTGTTTCAACAAAGCTGACGTCTGTTATCTTTCACACATTTTCTCTCTCTCTCTCTCTCTCGCTCCGCTCTCTCTCCCTCGCTCTCTCTCTCTCTCTCTCCTCAATCTTTTAAAAGGTATTTCGTTCATCTTGTTTTTACCCTAGAATAAAACAGAAAAAAATCACACCCACCACAGACTACATCATTCTCTCTCTCTCTTCTCTCTCATCTCCTCTCTCTCTCTCTCTTCTCTCCCGTCTCTCTCTCTCTCTTTGTAGACGAGAAAACCATGGTGCGATGTTCAAGTGGGTCTGACACTTTCATTCGCATATCATGGACCTCAAGAAATCCGAGTAGACGATTTCACTGTTGTGATAGATTGATAAGTATGGAGTTGTATTCTTAAGAAAATCTTTATCATGTTGGTTTTTGACCTAATTTATATTACAGGTCTCCAATGTGATTTTTATGTGTTGGGGTTGATCCTCCTCTATGTCCAAGAGCAACAAATCATTAATTACTTGCTAAGATCAAACAATGTGAAATAAGAAAAAGTTGGGAGCTTGGAGATTCAGTCAAAAGACTAAGTTATGGTTTGATGTTTACTTGGATGTTAGTTATTGTGTATTTTAATACTAAGTGAGCATAATGTGGTTTTATTTTGTATCAGTTTCCCTAATTTTGTACTGGATCATGTAAGGGAGAAATTGAAAATGAATGTACTAGTCATTTTAGTGGTTATGAAATGACATATTCTTTATAATTAACATGATGTCATAGCAGTTAAAAATACATGATTAAAAGACCTTAAATAGCATAACATATTACGAAAAGAGGTTGTTACATTGTTTCAATATACAAACTCAGCAAAACAGAAGGTTCAACAGACAACCCATTTAACATTATTTAGTTTACAATAAACAAAACAAAAGTTTCAAAAGACAAGTACTTGAATTAAAGCTACTGACTACTATGTGGAGCATCTTGTGAAACTAGTTGTGATGAACCCTGACCAGTGCAGGATCTTTTGTTGTGTTCGTGCTTCTTCACACACCACATGTCACAGAAAACCTTTCTTAGCAAGCCAGCCTGCCATAGTGGCTAACCCTACCTTCAGCCAACTCCTTTGTTGATTTCTTCCTCTTCTTCTTGGTCTCCCCACTTGAGTATGATGCTTTGGAGCAGTCAAAGTAGTTTGGCATTTTGATGGTATCCACATGGATCTCCCATTGATAGGTTCAAGAGTGTGTTTGTACATATCCTTCCAAGTTTCAAGCCAGTATACTTTTGACACCCATATCTCACGAACTGCATTCTGTTGGTCAAAACTTGTCAAATTTTGCATGCTACTGCATGCTTACAAGGCATGCCAGTAATATCCTATTCCCTATAAGAACATGTATGTTTCTTTAAATCAACACATACCTGATCCATCTTGGCCTACTAACTTGGTATTTTTTTACCTTTTGTCATGATTACATGATACTCAACTGCTTGACTCTTAATGATATTGAATGCTTTGGTTGCAAAGGGTGTAAGGGCCCCTCTCTCTTGGAAATCAATTTGTAAACCACAACAATCCTTTTTAACATATATTCCCTGATGTATTCCAAAAATGATATGATGGTTTATCTGTGTCCCCTACCAACTGCCTATTAAACATTTCACAAAGATTGTTTACATAATATCACATGCTACTCCATCTGTTTTAGAAAAATACATTATAAAGATGAATCATGGTTACTAATTGTTCAACAGAATATCAAACAACAATCATAGTTAGACTAGTAAAAGGAAACATACTACTAAAATGTGATCTACTTCAAGTGAAGATAAGGTGGGCTCATTACTTATTACAATCAACAAATATGTGCAATGTTAAAAATCGATAGTAAACAACAAATAAAGTGATAGTTTGCGGAATAGGGAGAAGACATACCATAAACTTTAGTGGGATCAAACCATGGATCATCTACACCATGAATCGACCAACTAGGAATAACCATCTTTAATACTTCAAATTTTAACTGAATATCAATAGGGTTGCATTTACGTTGTATGAACTTGTACTAAAACTTTGAATGGGGTGTGAATTTACACCGACTAAAGTTGAGAAAGAGGGAAACATTGGTGATGAAAGTGACGATTAGGTGATTTTTCTTACTTTATTCTAGGGTAAAAACAGAGATGGACGAAAATACCTTTACTATAGAGAGAAAGTGGTTGAGAGATAACAAAGCGTCAGCCTTGTGGATTGAGTTAGATGGAAAAATAAAAAGTCAAGGGACATAGTGATGCTTTTAAACTTTAGAAATGCAACTAGTTAGTTCTGGGAAACATCAAAGATACAAATAGTAATTTACTCTTTGATCTATTATAAAATATGAGAAAGGTTTAACTAAAAAGTCTCTTAAAACTAAAAATGTAAGAAGTAATCTCAACCATCAATATTCTTAATCAAAATCAATGGTTGAGATCAAATTATAAGAAAAAGTTTGTTACAGTAGATTTAAAAATAGTAATTTTTCTTGACTTTTTGCAAGTTCTTTTATTTTTTTAAACGTTCGTAACTTTTATGTTCAACATTATTTTTTTTATAAAAATTACACCATAAAAAGAGTTTTTTTTATCTTTAAAACGGCACGGTATTGTTATATAAAAGCATAATATTTTTTTATATTTTTAACTCGTATCTCGTCATTATAAGTGCAATTTATTGTGTTTTTATATTAGTTATTGTTTTTTTTAATGCTATTGTGTTTTTCTAAAATGATTAATTCTAAAACATTATAATAATGGTGTAATACCCTAGGCAAATCCCACATCGATCATGGTCGGAAGAGATTCCTGGTTCATAAATGATAATCTCCCTCTAGTATCACTAATGCGTTTTGGACGCATTGGTTGTGGATGAGAGGAGAACTCCACATGTAAGCATGCTCAGTTGATAGCAATCTAGAGATGGGTGACCTCTTTGGGTAGTTTTCACCCGCAAATCCATGATCTCCTCTTGTGCAGAGCGGAAAATATTGATGCTATGAGGGGTTGAATGTTACAAATGGAATAGCATTGTTGTGTATCTCTTATATGTAAAACACAATAATAAATTAATAACTAATTAATCTACACTATGAGTTTTGAAAAATATATTGGTGAAAGTATATCATTGTGTACTCTAAATGTAAAACACAATGATAGATAACAAGTATATATAATCTATAGAAACAATGACAAAAAACAACACAAAATGATATAAAACATAGGAGCCGGTTACTATACAAAGTGTAATATTCGTATGAAGCGTACGAGGTAATCAGAGCGTGACACGTGTTTTTTAGCGGAGGGACAGTTTCGTCCGCGCTACAATTACGCATAAAAGTTACATAATTACGCAAGTTATATATATTATTATGCAAAGAAAAATTACTCACGTTATAAAAAATAATCACACAAGTTATATTTATAATTACGCAAGTTATATGATAATTACGCAACTTATGTTGATAATTACGCAGTGAATAATCATGCAAGTTATACGCACAACACATAGACGCTTCTTAAAAGAATGTTGTTTCTTTTTTAAAAAAAGTATAGCAATACTATACTCATTTTAAAGAGGAAAAAATCCTTGTTTTTATGTTGTATTTTTTAAAAAAAATATCATATGAAAAAGTTATATTTGTTTAAAAAAGGGGAAAGTTAAAAAAAAGTTAACAATTGTAGGCTATATCCAATTCTACCCTTCTAGGAACATTTATTGCGTGATTATTCCATCTTAAATCTGAACCGTTCATCTCTTAGATCGATGGTCCTTATTGCTTCGTACCCTTCGCACACAACACTTTGTACCGTAAACTAAAAACACAATAATCTATACTATGTTAGAGCATAAACGTTTTAAACTTTTGATATATTGATTTAATGATCAGGTTGTGATTGTTAAATACTAAATTCAGGTGGTTTGTTAGAGCATAAAATAGTGATGGTATTTAAGCTATGTACAATATGTTATGGTATTGTATAGTAGTATTCATGAGTGTATAGTGTGAGACAAAACTTTTGCATATTTGTGTTTCCTACTTAAACATGAGTTTGTTAGACATAGATTTAAATTAATTAAGAGCTTACAATTCTTTTTTTTTTTTTGTTTGTAGTTCAAATGGTTTTATCCCTTACACATTAAAATTATATAATTTCTATTGTAAAGCCCCGTATAATACCCGGGATTATAACCTAGTGACTACATATAACAAATAATATAAATATAAGATACAATGACCTGATATTTGACACAATGAGCGTATAAGACACAATTAGTTGAAGTATTTGACAAAATGATCAAAATGCCCTCATTTTTAAAATAATAGAAGGACACGCGTCAAACCCACAATGCTTATTATTCTTTTTAGATTAAATACTTTTTTTTACTATAACCCTACCAATTAATAAATCCTCTTTATTATGATAATTCTAATCGGGTCAAGTGTATCTTAAATCTTAATTTTACTTTTTCTATTATTGGTCGTAATAGGTTGGGTCGCTTAATTTCAAACCAACCACATATAAAAACTGAAAAACTTTGAGCATCATTTAAATTACAAATGTAGACTTGTAGTTATCAAAGCTTTATATAAGAATAGATATTTAAATAACCTGAACCAACGCTTCAAAATAATATGTTTATTTATAACATTGTTATATTAGTAAGTAGTTAACTAGTTACTTATATTCAAATGCAAATTCAACCTAATAGGGAAGTGCATGATAAAGCATGAGCTTCTACCGTGTTCAATAGTGATGATGTGGGAGAAATATATCCTAGACCTTGGCTGGAAACCTAGCCAAGCCAAGGTCATAAGCCGAGGCTGAATCCAATTGAACAACAATTGTTTGAACATATCCATAACCATCCTATTTTTTTGCATCACACCAGTTGTTCCTTGATATTGATGACATCAGTGTTTAAAAATCAACAACTATTAATATTTCTATATCAATTAACATATCATAAATAGCTGTGACATAACATAATTAGCAATTAAAAGAATACCCAACAACCTTATTATATGCTTAAGGTGCTGCATTTTTATACCCAAGTGACCCAAAATCAGAGCTTCATTTCTCCTTATTTTAACACATATTTATGCTGAATTTTTATACCAAAACGACCCAAAATCATAGTTGTGCTTCTCCTTATTTTAGCACATAAAATTGTTGAATTTTTATAGCAAATGACCCAAATAACAGCTAAGGTTTTTCCTATTTTAGCACATAAAAGTGCTGGATTTTTAAACTCAATTATCAAGATCCACAGTTGCATCTATAAGAATTTGAATAAATTATAATCCATAAGAATTTGAGTAAATTATAATAAATAGACTCGTGTATTACACGGGCTAAATAACAAAAAAATATAATTCATAAATTCTTATATGCTTCTTTTTAATAATAAAATAACTATTAATATAGATCATATTAATAAATCAAAAGCAACGGGTCTGGGTACCCTTCAACTTCAAATATTAAATTTAAAAATGTTTCCAAATTGAAGATATAACATGAATAAAACATCTAAATGAATTGCCACGATTTCATATTCCAGCTTACTTTTAGAATTTGGACAATTTAAAAGTGAACTTAGTATACAGATGATTAAGACAAAACTAGAATTTATACTTTTGAACACAAACACCACCATACTTAGACAAAGTTGGGGGTTCTTAAACTCACTAATTTATCAACCTTGAATCATCATAATCCCAAATCTTCAATATGTTACAATTTGAAGATGTCATAACCAGCAAATGATGGGCTGTGTCACACCCCAACCTTAACGGCAGAAACGTCGAGATGTGAGGGTTAAGATTGTTCATGCCCTACAACGCTAATTTAAAATGACAATATTATTAAAAATCAATATTCATGACATACATTTAAGAAACATAGCAAGTTCAAACATCCAACAATACATAATAAATTCAAAGTCACAAAATGATCAATGTCTTTTATTTTAGTCTAGGTCCAATCCTAGATGTATGTAAGTCTTCAAGGCATGCTAAGCAGTATCATTTCCTAAAACATGTTAAAAATAAAAGGTTAACATAATGTTGGTGAGTTTTCTATAGTTTTCATACATAAATATATATATAAAAGATGACAATCCATGTCATAGGTTATTGAATAAAGTAACTAGGGATGGATGAACAAATGTAACAATCAAACCTTGACAGATTACAAGATTACAAGATTAAACGATTAGCTAAGTGTACTTGGTTTAACACCAAGTAGGCTTGTCAGACCCATAGATCTATGACGTCGCCAGGCTAGCAATAGTTAATGATTATACATATTATAGTCTCACATGGTAATTACAAGAGTTCAACTAACCACGACAAATAAGAAGAATTGCCCAAGTGTTTACAAGATTCAACGAGTTTACAAGTGCATTTATCATAAGGTTAACATATTTCACCCCAAAGTGTGAAAAATATAAAAAGGGTATGAAAAACTCACATGGATAATAAGGATGAATAATAAATCTTGTATATAATGCCAAGGATTCGTTAACGTTCACCTAAACGAAACGTCGAATTAAGTTAATCATGGTGATTTGGTGTTATATTTATAAATCATTTGTCCATAATTTTTATGTTATTAAATAGATTATAATTTTGGTAATTAGATGATTTAAACAAGAATTTTAGTGATTAACACTATTAATAAAAGTTATACTTTTACTATTAAAGGATTATTATTATTTACTATTTGATAAAAATAATAAGTTTGTAGATTTAAATGTTTAAAATAATTCTTTCAAACACAAAAGATGCACATTTTAAATATGTACATATATATATATTTATTTATTTTCTTTTAAATATATAATAAAATTTGTAAATATATTTTATAAACATGAAGAATTTTATTAAATTGAAATTATTGAGAATTAAAGGAGATTCATTACAATAATAAATGGTATTTTGTGACAATTTTTGTAATTTTTTAAAATAGAAGAATAAGAATTTCTTAATCGAATTTTTAAGAATATTTAAAAGAAATATAATTTTATTTGGTTTTTGATTAAAATGGTTTTTATATACTTAATAATAATGTTAAAATATTTTCTGCATTTTTTAAAAAACCAAACGAACACATTTAAAAATTTTGCAGGGGCTCGGGTTCGAACCTGGGCCCCCTGCATAACCTCACCCTGCTTGAACCACTGGGCCAATGCCCTGTTTTGTGTTCTGAAATACCAAAGAAATAACAAAAGCTATTTCACCCGAAATCCCCAATTTTCACCAAGAACCCTAATTCATATTCGACCAAATTAGAGCTTGAATCGATCATGATAAGCAAATTAACCATAGGGCTTTGATTCCCTATGAATAATCGAGTGTATAATAGCTTTTAATTACCTGAATTCGGTTGTAATTCGATAGAACAGAAAGATGCACAAGTCGTCTGTTCTTGATTGGTGAATTCGATGTGTGTGTGTGTTTTGTATCAAATTGAGAGTTCAGAGAGTTTAGGAAACCCAATTCGAGTAGAAGCCCTCTAATTTAGAGATCCAATTTGGGCTCAAACATACTCAAAGGCTATAGAATAATGGTCGGTCGTTTCAGGTTGAATTAATTGGTTTAATTGCGGTTTCAGGTACAATGATTCATCACAATTAGTTTGAGATGATTAAAGGAGCGTTTCTAGTCGTTTGATTGAGTTAGTATTATGATTTTAGGTGTAAAACCGATGTTGGTATTGATGTGAGTTCGGTTTCAAGTACTATCGCTCGTAACCCCCAAATTAAATTCATCCTTGTGCTCGATTGGGATCGCGACGTGTTAAGGAACAGTTTGGTATATCAAATTCGGTGAAATCGTGAAGTTTTGGGGTTGGCCGGAGCTCGGCCGGAGGGTCACCGGGAAAACGGGGTGTTTGGGGTTGGGATTAAATATTTACACATTTGGTCCCTGTAATTAGACTTTATTCTTTTAATCCCAAAGCTTATATTTTAAGATAAAATTACAGTTTGGTCCCTGTAATTTATATTTTTGTTATTTTATGTACAAAACATATATATACAAGTTTTTAAATTTATAAAACTTATTTTTCTTTTATTAATAATAATTTTAATACTTATTAAAATTATTTATCATTATTTTATTATTTTTATTATTATTATTAGTATTATTATTATTACTATTATTTTTATGGTTATCATTAGGTAATGAATTATTTAATTATCATTAAACTAATACGATTTCAAAGAATTACAAATAAGTCATCGTACTTGCATTAATAACAAGACAAACATTTGCAAGAGATAACGGAAACAATAACGACTACTTAACAAATACACGAGAGGTCACAGGCTGTAAACTAATTACCTAAGAGACGGAACTTGTTATAGTCTACAAACATCAAATCTGTTTATTAACACTTAACATATAATTGTTGCAGAACCAATAGTTCAGCAAAACACTTTTTATCTTACCGAACAAATGAAAACACTATGTTAACACGGACTCTCCATGTTAATACTTGTAGCTCCGGTTCTCCTATTTGACAACCTCTATAGAAGAAACCTTATTATAAATTTGTACATATATAAATAAAATTAGAAAAAAATAATAAAAAGTGTATCAAGTAGCTCTTTAGTAACCTAAACTCAAAACATCACAAAAAACAAAACACAGATTCAAATACCATGTAAAACTAAAACCATTACATTATATAAGACTTTTACCTGCTCATTAATATAAAATACATGGACTGTTTTCTTAATTGCATCTTCATGTTGTGTCATGTTGATTTGGCTATTCATTCTACGATTTCTGCTGGTGTTAATGATCAATTTATGAATTGTGATTCAATTAGAACTCAAAAGTCAGAATCAGATGTAGATGATTCAATATTAATAACCTGTTTCACAATATAATTATAAAGAAACAAACCCCTAAAAATCTTATCCAAGACGAATCCGCTTTCAATCTAGGATTAACAGCATGTTGAAATCATTGTTATGAAACCACTTCTGCGTAATTCAATTGGAATCGATTCCTTTCAAAACTCGCAGGTGCAGAAATTAAAATAGAGGAAAACAACCATAACCCTAATTGAAATCACAAGCTTCACTCAAAGAGCATAAGAACATGAATAAAAGAAATGAATTGATTACTTAAGCTAATAAGGGTGGATCGTGGGGATGATTTTCGTTGGCAAGAGATATTGAATCTTCAAATGTTGAAGACCTTTAACAAAAAGAAAGGGATATTTCTTCTTCATGTAATCCTCGCGTTCCCAAGTGAACTCAGCTCCACGTTTGTTTTCCCAACGGACTTTGACGATCGGTGTGGTAGATGTACGGGTCTTCTTCAACGTTCGATCCATGATCTCAACAGGTTTTTCAACGAAGTGCAACGACTCGTCAATTTGGATTTCCTCCAAAGGAACATGCAAATTTTCATCGGCCAGGCATTTCCTCAGGTTTGAGACATGGAAGACAGGATGAACCCCGCTAAGTTCGGAAGGTAGTTCCAGTTTGTAAGCCACTTTCCCAATTCTTTTCAGAATCTTGAAAGGTCCTACAAAACGTGGGGCTAACTTACCCTTCTTCCCAAAGCGAACAACACCCTTCCATGGAAAGACCTTAAGAAGAACCATGTCGCCGACTTGAAATTCCAACGGTTTGCGTCTTTTATCGGCATAACTCTTTTGACGACTTCTAACCACCTCCAGGTTATTTCGAATTTTGGAGACTTTGTCGGTCGTTTCTTGAATAAGTTCAGGACCAGTAATGAAATTCTCACCAATGTCAGTCCAACAGATAGGAGAACGACTTTACGACCATATAAAGCCTCGAATGGTGCCATCTTGATACTCGAGTGATAACTATTGTTATACGAAAATTCCGCCAACGGTAGATGCGTATCCCAGTCACCACCAAAGTCAAGGACACAAAGACGTAGCAAATCCTCAAGGGTTTGAATTGTTCACTCGGTTTGACCGTCCGTTTGAGGATGGTAAGCGGTGCTTAAATCCAGTTGAGTACCCAAGAGTTCTTGCATAGAAGACCAGAAGTGTGAAGTGAAACGAGCATCACGATCGGAGATAATATGCAACGGCAAGCCATGACGACTCACAATTTCATCGATGTAGATACGAGCCAATCTTGAAACCTTGTAAGTGTCTCGTATTGGTACAAAATGTGCTGTTTTGGTCAAACGGTCAACAATTACCCATATACTATCATGGCCACGAGAGGTTCGTGGTAACTTGGTTATGAAATCCATGGATATATGTTCCCATTTCCACATTGGGATTTGGGTTGTTCAAGTAAACCACTAGGCCGTTGATGTTCAGCTTTGAGTCTTGAACATGTGAGGAACTTGGAAACATAAGACGCGATATCTTGCTTCATTCCCGGCCACAAATATTGGCCACGTAGATCCATGTACATTTTATCGGATCCGGGATGAATAAAATATCGGGTTTGATGAGCTTCGTTCATAATGAAGTGACGGAGATTATCGCGATTCGGGATCCAGAGTCGGTTCAAGAAATACCACATACCATTCGGTTTTGTCTCTAGTTGTGACCGAACGTTAAACGCCAGATCGTCATCTTTCCCTTGCTCGGTTAACGCCTCTAGTTGAGCCTCGCGGATGCAAACCTCGAGATCACTATCAATCCTTATGTTTTGAAGCATGATAGTGGCCTCGTTAACATCCACATGAATCTCGGTGTCAAATTCTCCTAACGTGTCAAACCATTGTCTTCGATCTCGGATTTCTTGAAGCGAGGCAGTCTTGTTGTGGATCTTACGACTCAGCGCGTCGGCTACGACATTCGCCTTTCCAGGATGATAGTGAATGTTGCAGTCGTAGTCGCTAATCAGTTCAACCCAACGCCTTTGTCTCATGTTGAGATCCTTTTGATTAAACATGTGTTGGAGACTCTTGTGGTCGGTGTAGTTGCGTCCCGTAGAGATAATGTCGCCAAATCTTCAAAGCAAATACCACGACACCAAGTTCGAGATCATGAGTTATGTAGTTCACTTCATGAACCTTCAATTGCCTTGACGCGTAAGCTATGACCTTGCCTCGTTGCATGAGAACACAACCAAGGCCTTGACTAGAAGCGTCGCAGTATACGGTGAAGTCATCGTTTCTATTGGGAAGAGTTAAGATAGGAGCATTACACGGTTTGTGTTTCAAAGTCTCGAACGCATCTTCTTGTTCGGGTCCCCACTCGAAAAGTCTATTCTTTTGAGTCAGCGCCGTAAGCGGTTTAGCAATCTTTGAAAAGTTTGCAATGAACCTACAGTAATAACCTGCTAAACCCAGAAAAGAACGAACCTCAGTTGGGGTCGTGGGAACACACCAATTCTTCACGGCTTCTATTTTTGCAGGATCAACGTGAATTCCTTGGCTATTCACCACGTGTCCTAAGAATTGGACTTCTTCGAGCTAGAAATCACACTTGGAGAACTTGGCATATAATTGTTCCTTCTTTAAAAGATCGAGGACTTGACGTAGATGCGACTCGTGATCGGTCTTTGTCTTGGAATAAATAAGAATGTCATCAATAAACACGATCACGAATTTATCCAAATACGGTTTACATACTCGATTCATGAGATCCATGAAGACAGCAGGTGCATTAGTTAAACCAAAAGGCATAACCATGAACTCATAATGTCCATATCGAGTACGAAACACAGTCTTTGGAATGTCGTTGTCGTGAACACGTAATTGATGATATCCAGAACGTAGATCGATCTTTGAGAATTGTGTAGCTCCTTGAAGTTGATCAAAGAGATCATCAATTCGAGGAAAAGGATATCAGTTCTTGATGGTGAGTTTGTTGAGTTCCCGGTAGTCGATGCACATACAGAAAGAACCATCTTTCTTTTTCACAAACAGCACGAGTGCACCCCATGGTGAAGAGCTAGGTCGAATGAAACCCTTATCGGTCAACTCCTGCAGTTGACTAGCTAGTTCTTGCATTTCAGACGGTTCAAGATGATAAGGCGCCTTAGCCACAGGATTCGCACCAGGAATCAGGTCGATTTTGAACTCAACTTCTAGCACGGGAGGTAACCCACTAAGATCCTCGGGAAACACCTCGGGAAAATCCCGCACGACAGGTATATCCTTCAGTTCTTTACCCTTGGCTTTCGTGTTGACTACGTAAGCCATAAAAGCTACGTAGTTTTTACTTAAGCCCTTTCGGGCCTTGATACAAGACATGAGTTTAAGTCTTTGGGATGATCTTTCCCCAAAGACCTTTAAGGTATCGCCCGATGATAAAGGAATTCGAATGCACTTCTCGAAGCATATAATTTCCGCGTGTTGCTTGGCTAACCAATCCATGCCGATAATGATGTCGAAACTCCCCAGTTGCATTGGAATAAAGTCGATGAGAAAATCTTGCTCGTTAAGACTTAAGGTGCAATCGCGTATCATGACGCCGACTTCGATAGACTTGCCATAGGCTACTTCGACCGTAAAAGATCTCTCTAAATTAGAACGCAGCTTGGAAAGAATAGGCTCGAACTCTAAAGACACGAAACTCTTATCCGCACCCGAATCAAATAGTACAGAAGCATAACGACTATTTACAAGATACATACCTGCTCAAATAATAACCTATTATTGGCATAATAAAAGCAGGTAGGGATTTTACAAGACAAAAGAACGATTAAAAGAAATTAATGACATACCATTCACCACGTCGTTGTTGGCTTGAGCTTGGTTGGCGTTGATGTTGAAAGCCCTTCCACGAGCCTGTGGCACATTTCCGGCATTGCGAGGACATTATGGATGGAAATGTCCAGGTTCGCCACAGTTGTAGCAGACTTGATTGGCAACCAACGTAGCATTATTCGGAGCACGAAGGCAAGTAGCCACCAGATGCCCATACTTCCCTTACAACGAGCAAACTTGGCAAGGAGTGTTACTCGCGTGATAGTACTTGCAAGTATTGCACATCGGGTGCGGCCCAGTATAAGCCTTTGCCACGGGAACTTGATTTGCAACGAAAGCTTGCCTTTGAGGGGCATTTGGTGCCGTCACCGCGTAATTACGAGCTGGTGTGAACTTGCGCTTCTTGCCTTTGAAAGAGGACTCGGCCTTCACCTCCTTTGTAGCCTCGGGAGTCACCTTCACAACAGTCTTGACACCTTTCACTGTCAAAGTACCAGCTCTAATATGGTTTTCAGTGAGCTGGGCGGTGATATTAATCACTTCCTCCAAAGTTGTGGGCCTACTACCCACCACGACATCTTGGATTTGAGGTGGTACCCCCTTAATAAACTTCTTGATGTTGCGGGGCACGGTATTCACCATGTGAGGTAGGAGCATGCTCAACTCATGATGCCGGGTGGAATAATCCAAGTGGTTGCCACTATCTTGCTTGAGGTTCCAGAATTCTTCCTCCAGCTTTTGCAGTTCACTCCTTGGGCAGAACTTTTGGATAATTATGTCCTTAAATTCTTCCCAAGACAACGCCAAGGCAACTTCACTACCTCGGTTCCTTTTCTCACTATTCTACCACGTGAGTGCCCATTGTTGAAGGACACTTGCAGCATAGCGGACCTTGAGTTCATCGGGACACTTGCTGACGATAAACATATTTTCCATACTTTCGAACCACTCGAGAAGTCCAGTGGCTCCTTCTTTTCCACTAAAGTTAGTGGGTTTGCACGAGTTGAAATGCTTGAATGTACAGGTGCGGTTATTTCCACCTTGGTTGTTGCTATTTTCCCCTTGACCATTGTTGTCACCACCACCATTGTTTCCATTGGCGTTGTTGCTGTTGTTAGCCATTAGGGTGCTGCTAAGTTCAGCAACCATCGTCGGAAGTACGGCAGCCATTTGCAGGGCGATCATTGCAGCAAGTTTACGGTCGGATGTAGCACGCTTTCCTTGGTGACGAGACATTCTATAAGATAGAAATAAAGAAAATATTAGTATTCAAAGATAAACCAGTTAAAAGTAACAGGAATTTTTGATATTTTTAAATATAAACAGGATGGTTCCAATTGGTACCACATAGCCAAATGGACACGTCGAGGTGACTTAATTCCAATTATCTCGAGGAAGATGTGTATGTTGACCATAATTTAGCACTCATCCCAGAAATCCCCAGGTAAGCATAAAAGGTCTCGTAATGAAATTTATACGAAATGCTTGCCTTAGCCCGAGGGCCTTTTGCCAGGAAATCCAAAATACAGGTATTTATGTGTCACACACTTCCCTAAGGCTACTAGAATTAAAACCTCGATGAGATTTTCAAGATTTAAACATATCATCTAAGAAATTCTTCCACTCGATAAGATGCGTAGTTTTCCACACGTAGTCGAGAATAAGGTTTAGAAAAGATTAGACACGATAGAATGTAGAGGCATAAGAAGAGGATTGGAAAGTTGGGGTTTACAAGGTTCAAGGCATATTCCTAAGGCACTATTTCTAAATGTAAGCAAATAGCACATAAGGAATTAATCATGCATCATGATAGGCATATAAGCATAATTACAAGATCATAGCAATTGTCATGAAAAGGGTCCCTAGTTTAACCATAATCTAGGCCACCATTTCTAATAACCTAAATCCCTATAGTTATGGGCTCTGATACCAATCCGTCACACCCCAACCTTAACGGCGGAAACGTCGAGATGTGAGGGTTAAGATTGTTCATGCCACACAACGCTAATTTAAAATGACAATATTATTATAAATCAATATCATGAAATACATTTAAAAAACATAGCAAGTTCAAACATCCAACAATACATAAGAAATTCAAAGTCACAAAATGATTAATGTCTTTTATTTTAGTCTAGGTCCAATCCTAGATGTATGTAAGTCTTCAAGGCATGCTAAACAGTATCATTTTCTGAAACATGTTAAAAATAAAAGATCAACATAATGTTGGTGGGTTTTCCATAGTTTTCATACATAAATATATATATAAAAGATGGCAATCCATGTCATAGATTATTGAATAAAGTAACTAGGGATGGATGAACAAATGTAACAATCAAACCTTGATAGATTACAAGATTACAAGATTAAACGATTAGCTAAGTGTACTTGGTTTAACACCAAGTAGGCTTGTCAGGCCCATAGATCTATGACGTCGCCAGGCTAGCAATAGTTAATGATTGTACATATTATAGTCATCACATGGTAATTACAAGAGTTCAACTAACCACGACACATAAGAAGAATTGCCCAAGTGTTTACAAGATTCAAACGAGTTTACAAGTGCATTTATCATAAGGTTAACATATTTGACCCCAAAGTGTGAAAATATATAAAAAGGGTATGAAAAAACTCACATGGATAATTAGGATGAATAATAAATCTTGTATATAATGCCAAGGATTCATTAACGTTCACCTAAACGAAATGTCGTATTAAGTTAATCATGATGATTTTTGTGTTATATTTATAAATCATTTGTCTATGATTTTTATGTTATTAAATAGATTATAATTTTGGTAATTAGATGATTTAAAAAAAAATTTAGTGATTAACACTATTAATAAAAGTTATACTTTTACTATTAAAGGATTATTATTATTTACTATTTGATAAAAATAGTAAGTTTATAGATTTAAATGTTTAAAATAATTCTTTCAAACACCAAAAGATGCACATTTTAAATATGTACATATATATATTTATTTTCTTTTAAATATATAATGTAATTTGTAAATATATTTTATAAACATGAAGAATTTTATTAAATTAAAATTATTGAGAATTAAAGGAGATTCATTACAATAATAAATGGTATTTTGTGACAATTTTTGTAATTTTTTAAAATAAAAGAATAAGAATTTCTTAATCGAATTTTTAAGAATATTTAAAAGAAATATAATTTTATTTGGTTTTTGAAAAAAAATGATTTTTATATACTTAATAATAATGTTAAAATATTTTCTGCATTTTTTAAAAAACCAAACGAACACATTTAAAAATTTTGCAGGGGCTCGGGTTCACCTCACCCTGCTTGAACCACTGGGCCAATGCCCTGTTTTGTGTTCTGAAATACCAAAGAAATAACAAAAGCTATTTCACCCGAAATCCCAATTTTCACCAAGAACCCTAATTCATAATCGACCAAATTGGAGCTTGAATCGATCATGATAACCAAATTAACCATAGGGCTTTGATTCCCTATGAATAATCGAGTGTTTAATAGCTTTTAATTACCTGAATTCGGTTGTAATTCGAGAGAACAGAAAGATGCACAAGTCGTCTGTTCTTGATTGGTGAATTCGATGTGTGTGTGTGTTTTGTATCAAATTGAGAGTTCAGAGAGTTTAGGAAACCCAATTCGAGTAGAAGCCCTCTAATTTATAGATCCAATTTGAGCTCAAACATACTCAACGGCTATAGAATAATGGTCGGTCGTTTCAGGTTGAATTAATTGGTTTAATTGTGGTTTCAGGTACAATGATTCATCACAATTAGTTTGAGATGATTAAAGGAGCGTTTCTAGTCGTTTGATTGAGTTAGTATTATGATTTTAGGTGTAAAACCGATGTTGGTATTGATGTGAGTTCGGTTTCAAGTACTATCGCTCATAACCCCCAAATTAAATTCATCCTTGTGCTCGATTGGGATCACGACGGGTTAAGGAACAGCTTGGTATATCAAATTCGGTGAAATCGTGATGTTTTGGGGTTGGCCGGAGCTCGGCCGGAGGGTCACCGGGAAAACGAGGTGTTTGGGGTTGGGATTAAATATTTACACATTTGGTCCCTGTAATTAGACTTTATTCTTTTTAATCCCAAAGCTTATATTTTAAGATAAAATTACAGTTTGGTCCCTGTAATTTATATTTTTGTTATTTTATGTACAAAACATATATTTACAAGTTTTTTAATTTATAAAACTTATTTTTCTTTTATTAATAATAATTTTAATACTTATTAAAATTATTTATCATTATTTTATTATTTTTATTATTATTATTAGTATTATTATTATTATTATTACTATTATTTTTATGGTTATCATTAGGTAATGAATTATTTAATTATCATTAAACTAATACGATTTCAAAGAATTACAAATAAGTCCCCGTACTTGCATTAATAACAAGACAAACCTTTGCAAGAGATAACAGAAACAATAACGACTACTTAACAAATACACGAGAGGTCACAGGCTGTAAACTAATTACCTAAGAGACGGAACTTGTTATAGTCTACAAACATCAAATCTGTTTATTAACACTTAACATTTAATTGTTGCAGAACCAATAGTTCAGCAAAACACTTTTTATCTTACCGAACAAATGAAAACACTATGTTAACACGGACTCTCCATGTTAATACTTGTAGCCCCGGTTCTCCTATTTGACAACCTCTATAGAAGAAACCTTATTATAAATTTGTACATATATAAATAAAATTAGAAAAAAATAATAAAAAGTGTTTCAAGTAGCTCTTTAGTAACCTAAACTCAAAACATCACAAAAAACAAAACACAGATTCAAATACCATGTAAAACTAAAACCATTACATTATATAAGACTTTTACCTGCTCATTAATATAAAATACATGGACTGTTTTCTTAATTGCATCTTCATGTTGTGTCATGTTGATTTGGCTATTCATTCTATGATTTCTGCTGGTGTTAATGATCAATTTATGAATTGTGATTCAATTAGAACTCAAAAGTCAGAATCAGATGTAGAGGATTCAATATTAATAACCTGTTTCACAATATAATTATAAAGAAACAAACCCCTAAAAATCTTATCCAAGACGAATCCGCTTTCAATCTAGGATTAACAGCATGTTGAAAACATTGTTATGAAACCACTTCTGCGTAATTCAATTGGAATCGATTCCTTTCAAAACTCGCAGGTGCAGAAATTAAAATAGAGGAAAACAACCATAACCCTAATTGAAATCACAAGCTTCACTCAAAGAGCATAAGAACATGAATAAAGAAATGAATTGATTACCTTAAGCTAATAAGGGTGGATCGTGGGGATGATTTTCGTTGGCGAGAGATATTGAATCTTCAAATGTTGAAGACCTTTAACAACATGCCGAATTGAAAGGAGAGTTTGAATTGTTGGAGATGATTTCCATGTGCAGAATGACGATGAACACGGAATTGATCTAGGGTTTCGGTGGGGATGATAAAACGGGAGTTTGAATTTCGGGTCATGTGGTAGTCGGGCCACGTGACCCTTAGGTTTGGTATCTTAGTCCATATAGGTGGGCGGGAAATTGCATGTGAGAGTGATTTGATGACATGTGTCCCACAATATAAATGATAATTAGTATAAATGAGTGAGAAGTGGGAAAATTTTTGTGAGAATGAATATGATGTTGCCACGTGTCCTTCATTGTTACCCTTTCATTAGAGTAGAATGATAAGTTCCTATTTTAAGGGTTGTTTTAATTTATCACACATCACCTACGAAATCTATGGCGTGTATTTTATTTAAAATAAAGATGTGAGCGTATATGTGATCATGTAGTTCCATACACAGAAATGGTTCCGTATCAAACATCAATCTATACGGGTTATATATTAATACATTAAAATTTATAAGTAGTTTAAACATTGTAGATGAAATGAAAGAAGATTGTTAGAAAGTTGGAGCAATAATATTGAAGTCAATCACACTTGTGGGCGACATCACGTTAAACAGTATACACACATAAGTACATAACACATGTGGGGGAATAATCAGATAATTGTCGACGGAGAATAGTATCCTCACCTAACATCCTAGAGTCACTATCAAACATAAAAACAAGGGGAAATTACCAGATTGGCCATTTGACCAATCTGGTTTTGATATCTAGCATTTGACCCACATATATACCAAAATGACCATGGTATCGCCACGTGGTGATATAGATACATGCGTATCGCCCATGTGAAGTTTAGGGGAAATTTTTTTTTACAAGTGGCGATATGACGGCGATATAGACGCTCAATGGTATCGCCAGGTACTGGCGATACGCCGACGATACCCCGTCGATACCGAATGTGCAGTATATCGCCCGAAAAAAAGGCCCTGAATTTTTTCTTAAAACTCAAAACAAGGCCCGGTCCGTCTTAAATTTTTTCTTAAAATTACTAATCAATCAAAACCCAAAACGAAGCCCAGCCCAATGGGCTGTTTGAGCTTTAATGTTGCAATCAAAACCCAAAAAAAGACCCCGAATTAAATTTTATCTTTAAATTATAAATCAATCAAAATAAAAAAAAAAACACTCAGCCCAATGTCTTGACATATTTAATCTAAATAGAAAAGTAAACAAATTTTATTTTGTTTAAAATAAAAAACAAAATTAAATTTGAATTTAAATTTAAAATAATAGTATAAATAGACATAACATTATCTAAACTTCATTCACTATCCAAAAAACACTCTTTATTTCTTAAGAAATACATCTATGGATAAAAATCAATACTCTTGGTAGAAATCCACGCAAATGTTTATTTATATGAAATTCTGGAAATATTTCCAATATCCACATCTAAAAAAAAAGTTTAACAGTTAATTAAAATAAATGTAAAGTAATTAAAATAAAATAATAACATTTAAAAAAAATAGTTACCTTAAACAAGCATATAAATTATTTCAACGAGTAATTCAATTTCACATCTCCCTTACGATGAGCTCTTTGATTTTTTAATAACGCATCATGAATATCTGGGTATGTGCGTCGCCAAATAGCCGAACTCTATGGATAATCATTCCAGGCTTCGAAATCGTTAACCAAATCTAAAAAACGGTTGTTTAAATGGTTCTTGCCTTCTAATCTCCAAAAACCTTGTTCAACCAGTAATAATAAACAAACACGAACGGCGTCCATGTCATCTAAATACTCAATTTTTGTTTCAAAAAAGGTTTTTAAATTATCTATTGTCGGTTTAATATAACCATATTGACCAAATGCTCTGTCTACAAAGTAAGTTGGTTCTTGTACATTTAATTTTTTTCTACATTCTTCAAATTTAAAACCAGTTATTAAACAAAATTCTTTTGGTTAGCGTGCCATCGATTTAAATCGCACCACGTGTTGTCGTCAGAGATGGCAGACGCTTAGGTGATACGGCTGTCACATCGTATCGCCGACATCTCACCTCGTGCAATGTGCGTAACAGCTTTCATAAATAAAGTAGTCAGGGCTATATGGCTGTCACATCGTATCGCCTCTGTATCACCCACTTTTAAATCATCTCCAATGGTATTCGACCACGTGTGCTGGTGATACAACATGTAAAATCGTAATCTTTTGAAATATTTGTCGTTTTTCGCGAAGTAATTGATATTATTTTTCTTTTTTTTATTTTCGGGAAACCACTATAAATAGATGAGTTTAAAATTTTAAACTTACTCATTAAAACACTATAGAATTCTTTTTTTTAAATGCCATAATAAAAGACCTCCAAAAGACTCAAAAACTCAATTGGCTTTCTTTATCTACATAAAAATGATAAAAAAAATTGCTCCTTTTCAACTGGGACAACCCATAAAATCATTGTATTTTACGATACAAGAAAATGATGCGCTCTATAATATTGACATCCGTGTTGTGATTCATACAAGCACGAAATGTCTACAACGGTTAGGTGAAGATAATTATCACCGAAGACTTCATATATTTATTAATAATTTTGTAATGTAGTTTTTATTTTTATTCGTATTTAATGTATGGTTTTGTTTGTAAATGTAAGTTCAGTTTGTTTATTATATTAAGAATTCAATTCTACAACAGCTCGAAGTCTCAAACCATGGAATTATTGTGTTTACTAGATAGTTATAATAACGTACAAAGTAAATCCAAAAATTTTTTCTTAATCAACAAAGATACATTAATATATTATAATAAACACTTTAAATATTAAAGAAGATACACTTGTTTTTAAGGTTGGTTTAAATCAAACTCCCATTTTTGTGAGGGTTCACCGGTTGCATCACGTACATAATCTGAAAAACTCTAAGGATTGACATAAGCATTGGGTTCATTACGATTGCTGCATCCACATCCTGTTGATCTTCTTATTGCTTGCGAAGGGGTTGCGCTCTTACCTTAGTCATGATGGTGTCCTTCTGTCTTACATCTACTATAAAATGTAGGTGTAACTTGTTCACCACGAGAGGGTATACGCTTGTTCTCAAGTGGCCTTCCTGCTTGTCTCTTGTTCATTAATGGTGGCTTAAGATGCACAAAATTTGAAGGAACTTCCCATTCTGATCGATCTGGTAAATGATTTATAGTTTCTTCATAAGTTGCCTTATATACATCTTTCGAAAACCAAAGATTAGCCATGTTACTACAGTCAGTTATATTTAAAAAATTTAAAACAGCAACTGCATGACCACATGGTAAACCTGATAATTTCCATTGGCGACAACTACATGTTTGACTGTGTAAATTAACTAAACCTTTTTTACCACCGTCAGCAACCTCAAAACAGTGATCGTTGATACCTGTTACTGTCCATGTAACCCTTTTTTAATTCTTCTCATAATTTTATTTTCAGCCCATTTAGTAAGCGTGTGCTGTAAATTTGTTGTCATTTAAAAATATCAAATTAAAATAAATTATCAATTAAAATAAATTATGAAAAATCTATTGTATAAAAAGGTAAAACACCTCTAATTTGTCTACGATTAAAATACCACTTTTGTAAATACTTACGAAAAAAATCAATAAGGTCGGTGATGGGGAGTTTTCTTGCATGTCGAGACAAAGCATTGATAGACTCGGCACTGTTAGACGTCAGGATATTATATCGCCTGCCCGAGCAATGTGTTCTTGACCATTTTTCAAAACCAATATCGAATAAAGTATTTTGCACGGGAGGAAGAGTAGAAGTTAATCTAAACATTCCATCATCAAAGTCAGATATCCTATAAGCTTTGCAAGTCTGCCACCATAACGACTCAAATTTTTTTCCTTTCTTGGACTTAAGTCGTAGGTTCATCATCAAATGACAACAACATAGGCCGTGAAAGGCCTCGAGAAATATTGTTCTTATTGCTACATCGATTGATGCAGCCCGATCAAATATGATTGCTAAATACGGATTACTACCGATACACTCTTTGAGCCTAGTCAAAGAACAGGTCCAAGAATCCCAGCTATCTGTTTTTCCAACACCATATGCAATTGGTAGAATTTGATTGTTGTCATCCGTTGCTACAACCAAACACACAGTACCCAAATATTTACCTTTTAGATGTGCCCCGTCTATGACAATCAAAGGTCGCAAATGTCTCACAAAACTTCAAATCTAAATAAAAATAATTAAATTAATATAATTACTAATGTTATATAATGATTTATAAATTTTAAAAACATAACAAAAATACTAACCGCAGCACCAATAGCCACAAAAAACATTTCAAAATGGTTAGTTTCATCTGTTGCAATGTGGGTCACACTACCGAGGTTCGTCTTCTTTAGATTATAACAATAAACAGAAAGTTCTTCAAATGACTTCTCGGGTGGCCCATTTAAAAGTTCAAGAGCATAATTCTTTCCCCTTCAAGCTTGTTGATAAGATAAATCAACTTTATAATGTAACCTAAAATCATTCATAATTTCTTTACCACGATATATGCGTCCGCTGTCTTTAAGTTAATCTTTAATAATATGACGAACAAACTTTTTGTTTGCCTGACGAATATTGGGATAAGTCTGCGTTCTCGAACAAGTATGAACATCATTAAAATATCTAACTTGAAAAATGTTTGAACTTTCAAACGTATATGCTCTAATACGCCAGCTGCATTCTTTGTTTCGACATGTCACATGATGCTTCAAATCTTTTCTTTGATAATCGCTCGACTTTTAACTCAAAACAATAACTAACACACATTTTACCTAGTTTCAGCTGCAGATCATCTTTAGTGTTAAAAGATTGCCCTTCTTTTATATTTGAAGATGTTGACTTATAATTTTTAAGTTCATTATCAGTGGGATCCGGCAAAGAATCAGGCAATGTATGGAAATCTGTAACTGGAACTTTCAACTCATAACCTTCATCCACAAGAGTAGAAAATTTGAACTTTTTAAAGTCATCATTTAAATCAAAGTTTTCTTTTTTCAAATCATTATTTTCTTTAATTACGGAACTACTACCAACACCATCCTCCTTACTAACATATAATGTAAAAATATGATTTGGATCATTAACAACAAGATTTATAAAAAATAAACAATCATTATCATTCAATGTGTCAATTAAATGAGTGTATGTATACATTTTATAACATAATTTTATACGTTTTAAACCAAATATATTAAAGACAAGATGATTCAATTCTTCAAATGTAATATTGACCGGTAGAGAGATAGCCTGTCTATTACACCGAACTCTTATAGGAATATACTCTTCGACTTCGTTATTAAACTTTTATTTTTCACCGCTGCATATAACAATGTTAACAAACATGGTTGAAAATTTATATGTGTGAAATAAGATGGATGAAATGTGTGTGAAGATTTATATGAAATGTTAGCATATTATATATAGTTTTTTTACATCAATTATAGTAGATAGTATATATTAATTATAAATAGAATGAAATGTTAATTTATATGAAATGTGTGTGAAGATTTATATGAAATGTTAGCATATTATATATAGTTTTATTACATTAATTATAGTAGATAATATATATTAATTATAAATAGAATGATAGTTAATAATATATATCGGGTTTACTGGGATATATGAAAGCCCGAATGAATACTGGGGCATGGGCTACGCTGAAGAGCCAGAATGAATGTCTTGTGTTCCAAATAGTGGGCTACACTGAAGAGCCCAAATAAGCCCATTGTGTTCTGAACGAGGAAAGCCCGATGCAAAATATAGGCGATACGAATCGCTTACAGGTGAGATGACGAAGGCGATACGTATTGCCGGCCTTAATTTTGAATTTTTTTTGGTTTCTTGCGATATTTAACCATGCGGTATCGCTAGTGGGCGATATTAATAATTTTTTTTGGGCGATACAACGGTGATACCACATGATAGGTATCGCCGTGAGATTCTTTCTGGGGATATACCATGTATACGTATCGCCGGTTGTAGATATTGTGCCAGTTACGATTCGTGATTGGTCTTGCTATTTTGGTAAGTAAGTGAGTCAAAGGCCACATTTCAAAACCAGATTGGTCAAATGGCCAATCTGGTAATTTTCCCTAAAAACAAAGGCCAGATGTAATCTTGACCCAACCTTAGTAGGCCCACCCTTTATCCAACATGTTAATATTTATTCGACACTGGCTTATGTTGGATTAGAACGTCTCCAATGCAACGTTTATAGCGTCTATGCACTAGTATGGGATACATTTTAATAATCAGGTATGAGATTGTGATTAATGATACTCAACTCATTGTGATCATTACTCGTTTAAAGCTTTATGTATAAGAGTCGAGTTTGGCTCCAGATATTTTATAGAACTGAGATCAATTTGTTTATTATTTATTTATTAGTTAATTATTCTTATGTGTGTGTATAATTGTTCTGTATAAATATTCGTAATTCTAATGTTTATAATATGATTAGTATGTGCTATTTAATTTTTATCATGATTATATATTTAAAAAAGTTATTATGCAATTACATATTATATTTATATATATCATAGACCAGTGTATGAAACTTGAATTTGAGCTTGTTAATTAAATATAATTCAAGTTAGGCTTAAGCTCAACTACATCTTGTTTAAGTTTTGATTTAAACTTTTAACGAGTAGATCTCAAATAGATCATAAACAGCTCATTATATTACATTTCTATGTTTATATCAATTTTTATTATTATTATTTTATTATTATTGATATTATTAATGAATATCTAATTTACACGTTTCAAATGTTGGCCTTTGAAGAAGTCTAATTAAGAAAAAGTTTTTGGGTTTAATTGGGTCAATTGCATGTTTAAGAAGCAATCTAAATTTTGATATAGATGTTTTTTAGTTGCATATTTGATAAAACACCTCTGTTATTTGTTTTATATTCATAATCATATTACTTGCATTGTTTCTATACAGTAGTTAAAGAACAATTAAAATTGCCAATTTGAGGTAGATAAAGGGGGAGACAAGAAATTATTATTATTATTTTATTTAAATTCATTGTTTATTCTTTTGCCAACAGATATAATTCAATTGAGCAAGATGTTAGTCATTTTTAGTAAAGAAAAATCGTTTTTTAAAACAGAACCGGTATCTAAAACGAAACAGAAAAAAAAAATTGACTCGAACAAGCATTAAGTCTATTCTAAAGAAGTGGATAGAGTTGAACCCGAACAGCTAGTTTGTAACTGGTTTATAAGCTGTTGTTCAAACTAGTATGAAAACAGTTAAACTAGTATGAAAACGGTTAAACTAGAACTGGACCGAAAATAAAAATCCCCGGTTGAACAAGGAACTTAATAAATAACTTCTCTATCCATTAATGAATTCCTAACCCGAATAGTTTTCATTAACAACTGATTTTGACTTTCGCTATCCTAAAGCAGAACTAGTTTGGAATCATAAAATCGTTCCGAAAGAAAAAAATGGTATGTATACCTCTACATTAACCCTACATCTACATAACTAAACATAGGCCCATCTTGTAAAGCATGCTAATACTCTAACCGATAGTTATTAGTAATTATCAAATTTGTTTCTACCTAACGGAACACTATCGGATCAGATGGCAAATGTATTGTTGAGAAAAAGATGTGTTTACCCGGATGAAATGCAAATTGAATTTATGGAACAGGAGAAGGATTTACATTCCTTGGCCAAAAAGATTTATGGCTAGAAAACTAAAAGGGAGAGTGAAAAGGTTTTTTTACTTTGATCTTCAGTCTATTTTTAATTTGATGTTGAATATCAAGTGAATTAGATTGATGTATATTAGATGTGTATATAAAAATGCTTTGAGCAAAAGGGTGGTGAGAATTGTTGCAGAAGCCTTTTATTTATAAGCACAACATAAAAAAAATAAAAAAACAAGATACAATATTCAGGACAAACCAAGGTTGGTCCCTCGATGCTAGATTGCCACGATCAATTTTTGCTATCTTTGTGTGTTGTGAACATTACGTACTATCAAATACATCATTCCAAACACATTTTCATACACTTATACTAGCTTTTGAAACTCAATAAAGGTGTATTTGACTCATATACAAAAGGTTATGAATTTGTAACAAAATGACAAGATATATTTTTGTATTTTGAAAAGTTTGTTTGATGTTTTTCACTCTAGTTTTAAACTTTAAAAAACTTTTTAGCATATAAGTCATTTTTCAAAATCTTTAACTTTAAATCATCTATGCATTATACATTGGTATCTTTATCATCTTTCATAGGTTTTTATACTTTATACAATACTCTATCACTTAATTTGTCTTTATCTTTCACTTTATCTTCGAGCTAATACAAGTACTAAGCTCCTATCATGATTAGTATACATAAGGTATAACTATATAACTTCTATAAGATGAGAATGCACAAACATAACTCCTATCAGGTGAGTGCATACAAAAGGCAACTCCTATCAGATAAGCAGTGCACGGGACAAGGCTCCTATTAGGGTGAGAATGCAATGAATGAGATTACTGCCTACAAGATTTTCTGTATATTGGACTCATTTTTTATTTTTTTAAAACTGTTATCTTTCTTTTCTCTCTTTATAACTTTACCATAAAAGTTATTAATCATTTATAGTGTATCATAACCATGATAATACTTTACTCCTATAGGCATAACATGTCATCATCAACTTTCTTTAGATAATATGTATCTAAATTTCTATACAGTAAGGGTAGTTTATCAACACTACATATCTTACATTCTTTAACATCAATCACCATTCTATATTAGGTGTAAATCCATACGTACAAACTATAACAATGCAAGCGAAATAAGACAAGTGTGGATAACTAAGTCATTGAGGATGGCTAAGTTAATGCGGGTAATAACTAGGGAAATACGAGAGGCCAAAGTAATGTGGATAATAGTAACAGACTAATGCGGTTGATCTATCAACTAATGTGGGTGACTATGTGTCATCTGCATTCTCTATACTTTACTTTCAAAGGAAATGCGGATAGTAGTAACCTACATATACGGTTGAGCTATCAATGCGGGTAACTGTCCAACCAATGCAGGTGAACTAAATATTCATCCGTATTTGTTATACTTAGGAAACTTTCTGAGGCAATGCGGTCACAAACATTAATGCGGTTGACTATGTTCATTCACATTGGGTACCAATGGGGACCATCTATACACATTCGCATTTGTATACTTAGTGAAAGTAGTACTAGTGCGGATTACTATCCTATGAATACGGGTGTTGATGAATCACTCGCATTTACCTTTATACTTTACCATATCATTACTATGCATACCATTAGGGTTCATGCATCCCACTGTTCACCATGCAAACTTTCATACAATACATAAAAATAATAACTTTCATACTTATAATCCTTTAACCTTTAGCAAAATTTTCATGGTATGCATACTAGCCCTGAAATACATAAAAACATGTAAAAGAAGGGATTTAGAACTCACCTTAATTGTAGAACACGATGAAACCCTAACCCAAGTGGTAACAACCAAGATCTATACATATACACGTAAATGTGTCAATTTTATCTATCAAAATGGTGTATAAACACCAAGCTAACATAGATCTAGTCTAGATCTATCATTTCATACGTAAAAGTTGCTAACTTTACACGAATCTTCGACTTTCTCTCTCTAAAATTGTAACTTTCTCTCTTTAGGATGCAAGGCTTGCTAGAACCATGCATGGGGGCGGTTCTCTTTCTGCTTATAGGGGGTTTTAGGGTGTGAAACTTCTATTTGTCTACCTTTAGCCCATACGTTCTTTCAAATCTTTAAAATGGCCCTCTTTTCTTTACTATAACCGGGTTTTATAAATAATAAAACAAGGTGTTACAGGAGTGAAGGCTTTTGGGTTGACGTTAAAAGAAATGTGTCTGACCCATTGAAGTTCTAATTGTGTCTTTATAAATATAATGTTATATGTTGTAATTTTTGTATTGTACTTAGCTATTAAAAAAAACCTTATTGCAGCCATTGATACATAATATTCAAATCGAATCTGAACCGTATTAAAATTCTTCTGTTCTTCTTATTGCCTTTAAATGGCTTTAAATTCAAAATATTAATTTAATTATTTTTCTCTGTAATCTATAACCATTTACGTACTTTTTTCGCACATACTTCTTCTTAATACACTTTTGATTTGCATATGGTCCACATCCAATTTACATTTTACATTTTTTCTTACCATGAATTAATTATAACTATCGAGCTCCGACGAGTGTTCTAATGGTTCGTTAACAAAGTTAACAATATATTCAGAGCCAACAATTGTTTGTCGGATTTCATCCCGCAACTAGAATAAGATTGCTTCGGGGGTCTATTTTATCAAAATTATCCCAAACTTTTTCTTCTCCAATTTAATAATATATAAGCTTTAAGCGACGCAAAATGTAGAAAGATTAGGAAAACTATATACGTCTGTTTTATATAACACAATATGATTCTAATATAAGAATACCAAATGCTATTGTTAAAAAGTTGTCCTCGTAAACTCTCTCTATAAATGTAAGAAGATAATCTCCAAATAACACAAGTGGATATCTAAGATTCTAAATAACCATAAGACTTAATTACACGGATGGTCCCTTTGGTTAGGTCGGATTTCATTTTTGGTCCTTGACTTTCAAAAATTATAATGTTAGTTCAAAACTTTGCACAAACGTAATATGTTTAGTCCCCGAGGGGGATGGATGTTTTCTTTAACCGTTAACTAAGTGTAAAATTACTAAAATGCCCATCGGTAATTAAAATTAAAATCCTAAAACTAATAACTTAATAACACTAATAAAGTGGTCCCACACCCACTTTATACAATAATTAATTATAAAATTTCAGTTCTCCAACCCTGCATTTGAAAGGTTATATCCATCACCATCGTGGCACCGGTCGACAATGTATACCCAACCACCGCTGGAAGTCTGAAACACCAGCGATGGCCATAAAAACAAAACTCTTCTCTCCCACCCCTCTCTCTTTGGTGACGCTACATACTCCGACAATGCCACCAACCATAACCACCATCTCTGTAACACCATAATTTCTGTCGTCGTCGTCGGGGACTAGAGGTGGTGCTAAGGGTGATGGGTGGGAAGAAGAAGGTGACTTAAGTGAAGAATATTGGTCGCTGGTGATCAGGGGCGGACCTATATAGGGTTGAGGGGTAGCCTCCGCTACCCCTCAACTTTTTACGCGTAGAGTTAAAAAAAGTTTTTTTTTTTACGTTTTTATGTTAAAAAAGAAGGAGATAGCACTCAACGACGAACTAGTGCAAAAGATATTCTATCATATTTTAAGAAACTTGAGTTTGTTTTTTATGCACACTTGATGGAACATATTGTGGGACACACAAATGTTTTATCTAAACATCTTCAAAAAAAAGTCAAGATTTATTAGAAGCAAATAAGTTGATAAATTGAACAAAACAACATTGAATGATTTAAGGCAAAAGGGGTTTGATGCTATGTTGGAAAAAGTAATTTGTTTTTGTAAAAAAAAAATCATATTAAGGTGTTGGATATGATGGAAAGTTATAGAAACCCAAGAAACCGGAAGAATGTCATTACTAATTGACATCATTTTGAGGTTGAGATTTTTAATACGGTTTTAGATATGCAAACTCAAAAATTGGGAAATCGATTTAATGAGGTATCAACTACATTGGTAGAAAATATGTCGGGTTTAAATCCTTGTAATGGATTTTCAAAGTTTGACATATCTAAGATAGTGGATTTTTCTGAGATGTATCCGGTTGATTTTAATATGAATGAAAGAGGATGTATTTTGGGTGAGCTTAAGGTGTTTTATCACTCAGTAAAAGAAGATGATAGATTTACAAACGTGAATGGAATGTGTCATCTTGTTCGGCTAATGGTGGAAACCAGAAAAAATCTATCTTTTCCTTTGTTTTATCGGATATTGAAGCTAGCATTGATTTTGCCGGTTGCAACTGCAACCGTTGACAGATATTTTTTCTAAACTGAAGCTTATCAAAACGGATTTACGGAATCGAATGGGGGAGGAATATTTGAACAATGCTCTAGTATGTGCGGTTGAAAGGGAAACGTTTGACGAAGTAATAAATGATGATGTAATGCTTCGTTTTCAAGCCATGAAAAATCGAAGAGGAGAGTTCTGAGATCAATTAGGTATTTCTTTAACTATCTTTATTATTATGTTTTTTTTATTTATATTAATGTACGGTAAAAAAATTTTTAAATTACGTTACCCTTAAAATAAGTTTTTAGATCCGTCACTGCTGGTGATGTTGTGATAGGAGGCAGAGTAAGAAAAAGAGAATCAGCGGTAGGTGGTGGTTTGGGATCTTAACGTTGACAGAGATGAAGTGACGAAGTCTTACTTTTAAGGTGGGTCCCTTTTAATTTGAATGTATTCTTTAGACTCTATCGTATTTTAGTCATTTTAAAATATTTAACAGTTAAACATACTGTTCATTTCACTCGAGCATCATACATGTTATGTTTATATAAACTTTTGAACCAATCTTATAATTGTTCAAAGCTAAAAATGAAAAATAAAATTCAACCTAATCACAGGACTATGTGATGTAATTAAGTCTAACCATAACAATAATTTAAAGTGAAATTTGTTTGAAATTGAGTTTAATAGCAACTTTCGAAAAAAAGGTGAAAATAATATACCCAAGATAACAAAGGAGAGAACACAAGAAAATATCTACCATCCATATAAAATATCTTTTTAACCATGGTTACCATATTAGTTTACCAACTAAAGTCACGATCCTCACGGATGCTGACACAAACCACGGTTAAACCACGCTGTATGGGTGGCAAGGAGCGCACTGCGCACTCGGAGCAAATTAACAAACCCTAGCTTCTTCCGTACCATACGCTATATAAGACCACCATTATCGCCTCCTTCAAGCTCATATTCACCTTTCAGTTTCCCCTTTTCCGGTTAAAAATGGCCGCTGCTGATGTTGAGTTCAGATGCTTCGTCGGAGGTCTTGCATGGGCCACCTCCGATCAATCACTTGAAGAGGCGTTTTCTCGGTACGGCGAGATCGTCGATTCCAAGGTACATTTGTTGCAGAAATCCGATTTTGATCGTTTACGATTCCGTTTCGTTTGAGAAATTTCATGAATTTATCTTCTGTTACAGTTAGTTTTCTACGGTTTTTCATTTGATCTGTTACAGTTTATGTCGATCGATTGATCGATTTTATGATTCAGTGTTTGCTGTTCTTTTTTGTTCTAGAACATTGATCAAAGGCCCGTTTGCTTCAGATATGTGATTTTGATCTACTACGACTCCGTTTGATGTGAAAAATCACATTATGCAAATGTTTCTTCTTTTACTGTTAAATTTTCTACGGTTTCACTTGATCTGTTGTGGTTTATGTCGATCGATCAGTTTTATGATTCAGTGTTTGGTGTTTTTTTTTATGTTTTACAACATTGATCAAATCCTGAAAGGTACGTTTATTGCAGATATGTGATTTTGATCGATTACGACTACGTTTAATTTGAGAAATCACACAACGAACGTTTATTTTATGTTGCTGTTAATTTACTACCGTTTCATTAGATCTGTTGCTGTTTATGTCGATCGATCGATTGATTTTATGATTCACTGTTTGCTGTTCTTTATTGTTGTTCTCGGTACGGTGAAATCGTAGATTCGAAGATTCGTTTGTTGCAGATATGTGATTTGATCGATTACGATTCCGTTTCAGTTTCCGTTTCCGGTTCATTTGTGAAATCACGTCATGCAAATCTATCTTCTGTTACTGTTTGTGTTGATCCATCGATTTCATGATCTAATTTCTGATAATTTCTGTTCAGATTATCAACGATCGTGAGACCGGTAGATCTAGGGGATTTGGATTCGTAACCTTTAAAGACGAACAGTCTCTGAGAGACGCGATTGAAGGCATGAACGGTCAGAGCCTTGATGGTCGTAACATCACAGTGAACGAGGCTCAGTCTCGCAGCGGTGGTGGTGGTGGTGGTGGTGGTGGCGGTGGTGGCGGTGGACGCCGTGAAGGAGGCGGTGGATACGGTGGTGGTGGCCGTCGTGAAGGTGGATACGGCGGTCGTGACGGTGGTTATGGCGGAGGCCGTGACCGTGGATACGGTGGCGGTGGCTCGTACTCTAGGGGTGGTGGTGGTAACTGGAATTAGATAATAATGGTTGGTTGTTGTTGAATGTTGATGTCGTTTGAGGGTCTATGTATTAGGGTTAGGGTGGTGGGTTCTTCGATTTTGACCTGTTATCGGTTATCGTTTCGTTATAAGATCTGTGCTGTGCTATGCTATGCAAACTCCTATTTGGATTGCGTCTTTGCTTATTATAAACATAGGCTAGAAACTTATGTTACGATATGGGATAAATTTAAAAAAAAAATACGTAGTAACAAAGATTTAGTAAAGGGAGATGGGAAAAAGTGATTGTAGGAAAGATTAAGACGATTGAAACAAAAAATAAATTTATTTATTAGATAGTTAAGAGGAGTAAATGGTAGGTTAACATAATTGTAACTATTGACATCTTAATTATGTGACCAACTTTATTACAAAGAATTAGGTGTATACCGAAGTAGAAATCAAATTTCAAGCATTGAACTTAAGAAAATTAGGGGAATTACATATATGGCCATATGAGTTGATATGGGTTGAGAATGAATGTTAATATTTTTTTTGCGAAATATTATAAAAAACCAACATATTTTTAATTTTTTCTTATAAAAATTCATATACAATTTTTTTGCACGTAAAATACAAGCATATTTTTTTATTTTGCCTCACAAAATTCCTTAAAAAACAGACATATTTTTTGTTTTTTTACATAAACATCTCTTAATAATTATTTATACATTTAAATTATTTTATTTTTTTAGATTCGAACAAATTTTAAAATTGAACTAAAACAACTTTTGCACTGTTTGTGTGCATTTTCCATCCCTACTGCTCGTTTAAGTTATAGCAGATCGAGTTCGGATTGTTAAATATAGCTAAACTCGACGCCCTTGCTACCCTTTCCCCACCCTACTTTGAAAACACTTGTTATGCGTCCAATGGCTGGGGTTGGCGTTGTGGTTGGGTTGTTATTTATTGTTTATGTGTATCTCAATATGCCCAATAAAATAGAGGGTAGATAGAGAAAAAATGTGGTTGAAAAAAAATAAGAGGAAAATTAGAGAAAAGGGAGATGAGGTCTAGATATAAAAGTAAGTGTGAGAAAGACATTGTTTTTTTATCAATTTATTTAGAGTAAATTAAAATTTTGGCATATATGGTTTGATTATTTTAACTTTTGTAGATGCCTCGAAGATTAACATTTAGTCTTTATTGTTTTTATTAATAGTTTTGTTATAGTTTAGGGACTTATTTGTAACTATATGTTTCTTTTTGTTTTCTTTGATAGTATAAATAACATAGATTATGTATTGTGTAGGCATTGATTTGATTACTTGTGTTTGTTTTGATTCAATTGCATTACAATATCATCACAGATCGATCCTATCAAATGACATCAGAGCTGTTGGTTCAGTGATTTGAGTTTGTCAAACTGTCGAACTTTTGAATCACTTGAATCTGTGATTGATAAGCAATTCAATCAAACAATTGTTGATATCAGTTGTGTTTCATCATTAGAAACATGAATTGAATCACAATTTGCAGTTCAATTCGTTCAAAATTAGTGAATTTGTTCAAATTAGTGTTCGAACCTGTTCTTTATTTTCGAACTGATTTTCAATCAAAAGATTGAATTGTTGTTGTTGTTTGGTGAAATCGAAGATAAAGGACTGTTAATTGATCCAATTACTACCTAATTGGAGGTTTTTAGGTCAATTCAACAAGTTTTGAAGAGGTTCGTATGAATCTGTTGAAGTTGGCGTATTAGGTTAAAACACTACTAAAAATTGCCTAAGTGTATAGGCGCTTGACAACTGTTCAGGCGTTTGACCACTATTTAGGCGTTTTTGGTCTAGCCGTTTGACCACTGTTGAGGCGTATTACAACTGTTTGGTCACTCTGAAACTTTTCAGAAACAAAGTAATTCTAGGCGCATTACAACTGTGTAGGCGCATTTGAACTGTTTGGGCGTTTTTACACCCAGGCGTCTGACAACTGTTTGGACGTTTTAAAACTGTTCAGGCGCATTTCAAGTTGGGCGTTTTGAGAATTCTACCCAAGGCAATCCCTTAGGCGTTTCCAAGTCAAAGTCAGAAGTATCAAAACTGTTTAGGCGCTTCATCACTGTTTAGGAGCATCAACTCAACACTTAGAAATTTTTCAAAATTTAAAAATCCAAAAATATTTTCAATTCATTGTTTTAATTCAAAAACTTAAAAACAACAAAAACAAATTTTTTTTTTAAAAACAAAAAAAAATTTCAAAATGGTCAAATCTGAAGATTTTGAGAACAGAGTTCCTAAGTTGAAGAACATAGCTGATTTTAAGAACTGGTCTCTTAGATTAAAACATCATCTTAATTCTATTGACACTAACTTGTGGAAGTCAATAGAAAGAGGATCTCATATTCCTATCACTTCAGATGGTCCTGATAGAGGGTTTGTTTACACTAAAGACTCTCCAGAACCATATCCTGAAGATGAGTTACAAGGTGATGATCTAAGGAAAGTAAAGAATGACATTAAAGCCTATTTTTTAATGTGTAAAGGATTACCACTTGAAGTCTTAACTAGACTTGATGGATATCAAACGGGATATACCATGTATAAAACTTTGAAGATAATTTGTGAAGGTGGTAAGGAGATTCAAGATCTCAAGAAGCAGAAACTAAAGAGGCAGTTAGAGCTGTTTGAGCATTTATCTGGTGAAACTATAAACCAAATGATGAATAGATTTGTGCAACTCACAACTGAGATGTCAACTGCTGGCATAAAAAGTGATCTCAAAGATCTAAATTTTAGACTTCTCAATGCTCTTCCATCTTCATGGAAACAAACAGTAACATTGTTGAAGCATACTGAGAAATTTCCTATGGATCTTGATCTATTGATTGCCAAGATTGAGTCAGTTGAGATTGATAAAAACTCAAGAAATAATGATAGAGCATCCTTAATGTCTCGGTACAAATATGTTGCATCTCCAGCTAGTACAGTTGAGAATACCTTTATGGCAAAGAATGAGAATTTACTAGAAGAAGAGGGTGATTTGTTTGTAGGAGCAGGGTTCTTTACAGATTCTTCATATACAAGTGCTCCTGCTTATGCATCTCAACCTCAACCTTAGTCTCCTCCTAAACCTTAAAGCTCTAAACCTCAAACTGAGACTCCATCTGTTAACTCTGCTAAAACTAGCAAAGTTAAAGATGTCATTAACATCCTATTACAGGATGAAGAGTCAAAATCTGCTTTTACTGCTTTTATGACTAGTTTTCAAGCTTATCAAGGTAGTCATTTAACTCAATTAGATCTTGTTTTGTAGGACTTATTTAAGATGGATCCAGATGATGTGGAGGAAATGGATCTAAACTGACAGATGGTGATGGTTGTATACAGGACTCAGAAACACTCTTATGGCAACAGGAACTACAAGCCAAGTGCTAACAAGACTGTTGGATTTGACAAGTCTAAGTCAAGGTGTTTCAACTGTAATAGCTATGGTCACTTTTCAAGGGAATGCAAAGCTCCCAGAAACAAAGGAGGAAATAGCCAATCGAGTTCAAGCAATCAGAGGTTTCAACAATCATCTCAGAAGACATTCCAAAAGCCATACCAAAGCTTACCAATGCCTGAACTTAAAGATGAATCTAAGTCATCTGAAGAGCCAAAGAAAGCTCTAGTTGTTAGCATTAAGGACGGATATGATTGGAGTGCTTATGTAGAGCAATTTACTGCTGATCTAACTTCCAGTTTTATCTTTTATTGCAGAAGTTCAAGAAGAAGATTGGTCAGAGGATAGTGATCCTAAAGCTGAAGGTAATTCTGAGAATGAGGAAGAAGAATATGACTGGAGTGATAAATCTGATCCTAAAGAGGATTCAGAAGAAGTTGCTTTAATGGCATAGTCAAATCAACCAAAGGTTGAAAATTCTAACTCTGAGACTTCTTCACCTAAATATCCTGAAATACCAGCTGAAGTAAGAGAAAAACTATGCACCAAATCTTGCTTTGAACATGTAGAATATTATCGAACTTACTCATCAAAATTTGTGAAAAGCTCAAGCAAGAGGAATTAATGCATAATAAACTTAAAAAGGATCATAAAATATCAGATGAAAAGATCATTTCTCTATAAACTTCATGGAACAAAACCTTGAAAGAACTAGAAATTGTTTCCAAATAACTTGAAGAAATGACTAAGAACTTGGAAGAGGAGAAAATAGCACATGCTGCTACACAAGTTGATATTTCTAAAGTAAAAAGTTCCAAAACAATTGTGGAACAACTGGTAAGTGAACGAAAGGACAAACAAAAAGCAGGATTAGGTTTTACACATGAACCAATGCCTGAATCCATAACAAACGCTTTACCAGAGATTTCAACACGCATGATTATTCTCCTGAAAATAAAGCTAAACTTAAAGCTTTACAAAACAAAAACAACAAGATTTCTGATATGAAGAAGAGAAAACCAATGTTGAAATCTTTGAAGAAAAAGATACTGAAAAGATCAAAAACGGTCATCCAGTAAAAGTAAAATCATATGAACCATGACCGAAAAGTAAGAAAATATTTGTTCCAAAAGAATCTGTGTTGGAAGAAGTGATAATTAAAAACAACAAACAAAACTCCAAAAACAAAGATAAAGCAAAACAAGAAGAAGGAACATAAGAAGATTCAAACTCTTATGGTCTAAATAATTCAGAGTTTATTAAATGGCAAAAAGATCAGAAAGAGAAAGAACTGAAAAAGAATCTTCATCTGAAGATGTTCAATCTCAGATAAAATAAAGTTCTATAAAATCAAGGAACCAAAGAAGAAGAAGAAAATTGACTAAAGCTAAAACTGATCAAAATAAGAGTCAAGAAAATCAGACAAAAACAACAAATCAAGCAAGTCAATTTAAACTAATAAAATTTGTGTCTGCTGGTAGTTTGAACATGAACTTAATTCAAGAAGTTAAACAAGCTCCTAAGAACCAATCAAACTCTGATATGAAAACAGGTTTAGATTCGAACTCTTCCGCTGTCGTTAAACGATTTGTTTCTAAGGATTCTAAGAATGCAGTTCATGTACAAAAGTCAAAACCAAATATACAAAAGAACAAATTGCCAAATCAAAAAAAAATTTGTCAAATCAATTTGTTTCTAAGGATTCTAAGAATGCAGTTCATGTACAAAAGTCAAAACCAAATATACAAAAGAACAAATTGCCAAATCAAAACAAAATTTGTCAAATCAATTTGTTTCTAAGGATTCTAAGAATGCAGTTCATGTACAAAAGTCAAAACCAAATATACAAAAGAACAAATTGCCAAATCAAAAACAAAATTTGTCAAATCAAAAACAAAAGATTAACTTTTCGACGCCTAAATCTAAACAAGGTTCAAATGTTGCATCAATATCAAAAGTTAATAAATATTTGTTTAACACACCACAAAGGTACTGTGAAATATGTGACATGTATAATCATAAGACTGTTGAATGCTTTTTCAACAAGTACTGTCATATATGTGATATGAGAAATCACTCAACAGCAGATTGTTACTTTAATAAGTGCTGTACCTTCTGTGATGAAAGGACTCACAATACAGAAAACTGCTACTTTAGAAAGAGTTCGCCAAGGAAAGGATTTGCTAATACACAATTGAGCAAAGGTTATGTTAATCCTCAGTTTAAAAAAATCAAACTGTCAGTTTTCAAAGATTAACTAACCAACCTTCCTTAGGCTTAGGATCTTTCAAAAGAAATGACTCTGTGAGACCAAAACAATACATTCAAGATCAATTCATTCAAAGGTCTGTGAGAATGAATGATAAAATTTTTCAAAAATTGGTCATTCAAATGGTATGAATTTTCTTAATAATAATCAAAAATTTGTGAATAATAGAATTGGTAAATTCTTCAAAAACAAACCTAATGTGAATAAACTCCATTTTAAACAATTTACCATCATTGATAAGTTTGGCAAGCCCAAGACCATTTCGGCTTGGGTAGATAACTCAACTTAATTTCTTTGTCTTGCAGGTACGCCCGAGAAGACCAATCAACACATGGTATGTGGATAGCAGGTGTAGCCGGCACATGACGGGTAATCATGCCTTACTTCAAGATTTTAAGTTAAAGGATGGTACACATGTCGCCTTCGGTGGTGATGCAGGAGGAAAAATCACAGGCGAGAGAACAATATCCAAAGGGATAATAAGCTTTGATAAAGTCAACTACTGCTCACAGTTGAACTTTAATTTGTTAAGCGTTTCCCAAATTTGTGATAAATCGTATTCTGTTCTTTTTGATGATTCTTTTTGTTACATTTTGAAGCCAGGTTTTCAGATTAGCAAAGACTGGGTAGTTGTTAAAGCTGTTAGGGATCAAGATGTATACAAGTTGGATATGTCTCAAGTTGATCCATCTACAGAAACAACTTGCATTATTGCTCAAGCATCAAATGACGAAAGTCAGCTTTGGCATAGACGTCTCGGACATTCCAACTTCAAGAATATGAACAAGCTTGTAGCAGGAAATCATGTTATTGGCCTTCCATTAAAGAAGTTTGCCACTACTGATCTCTGCTCAGCATGTTTAAAGGGGAAGCAAAACAGAGCGTCTATAAGCCCAAGCAAATAAACTCAAATTCCAAACCTCTCCAGATGTTGCATATGGACCTTTTCGGACCAACAAATGTGAAGAGTATCAGAAGAAAATCTTATTGTTAGTTATCATTGATGACTTCACAAGATTTTCATGGGTTTTCTTTTGAATGCTAAATCTGAAACGGCTGAATTATTAAAAGAATTCATCACAAAAGTTGAAAACCAATTAGAACAAAAAGTAAAAATAATAAGAAGTGATAATGGAACAGAATTTAAAAATGCTAATATTGACATGTTCTGTGTAGAAAAAGGAATTGCTCATCAGTTCAGTGCTCCAGAACTCCACAACAAAATGGAGTTGCTGAAAGGAAGAATAAAACTTTGATTGAGGCTGCACGATCCATGTTAGCAGATGTGAAAATTCCTATCACTTTCTGGGATGAAACCATATCTACTGCGTGTTTTGTACAGAATCGTACTTTAATTGTGAAAGACAAACTGAAAACTCCTTATGAGTTGATGTTTGGCAGGAAACCAATCATAGATTTTCTTAAATCTTTTGGTTGTCCAGTTTTGATTTTAAATTCAAGTGATCATCTAGGAAAATTTGATTCAAAACTGATGAAGGATTTTTCATTGGATATTCATCTGTTTCAAAAGCCTATCGAGTTTATAACTTTAGGACAAATGTTATACTTGAAACATTCAACGTTAAATTCCTTGAAAATTCTTTTCCATCAGTTTCAAATGGTCCAGCTTAGTTATTTGATTTAGATTCATTGTCAAACTCTTTTCAATCTAACTTGTTTAATCAATCTAACTTGTTTGATTCTACAGGTGAGAAGAAACTTCAAGGAGATCTCGGCTGTTTCAGTGATGATTCAGATTCTGATGATATGGATGACTCAAGCCTAGATTATCCATTTTTTTCTTTTGTCAAAGACTCAATAATTCGGTTTAATAATAATGATCCATCTTATCAAGAGGAAGATCATTCAGTTTCAGAAGATCAAGATGTTTCACAACCTATTCCTAATGATGGTATAGAAATTATACAACCTGAGTCTGGAACGTCATCTATTTCTGGTGATGTAGTTGATACCGGTAATCTTGATTACTTCATCAACTCACCGACTCAAGTTCTCAATTTCAATCCACATTCTTCGAACCTATTGCATCAGCTTTCTAACTTGAACCAAACCAATCTGGATGTTCATGTTCAAGGGAATGAGATTCCAACATCTCGTATTCACAAGAACCATCCAACGTCTCAGATTATTAGTCCATTGAATGAGAGAACAACGAGAAGTAAATCAGAACAAGCAAATCTTTGCTTATACTCGTGTTTTCTTTCTCAAATTGTTCCTAAAAACGTTACCAAAGCGTTAAAGGACAATAGTTGGATTGAGGCTATGCAAGAAGAATTATTGCAATTCCGTAAACAAGAAGTGTGGAATCTTGTGGATTTACCTGAAGAAGAAAATGCCATAGGCACAAAGTGGTTATTCAGAAACAAAACAGATGATCGAGGTATAGTTATTAGAAATAAAGTGAGACTCGTTGCACAAGGATACACCCAAGAGGAAGGAATAGATTATGATGAAGTATTTGCTCCAGTTGCAAGACTTGAATCAATTCGTGTCTTCCTGGCTTATGCATCATTCACGAAATTCAAGGTGTTCCAAATGGATGTTAAAGGAGCTTTCTTGTATGGACCGATCACCGATGATGTGTATGTAAAGCAACCTCCGGGTTTTGAAGATTCGGAATTTCCATATCATGTGTACAAGCTTAGCAAAGCTTTGTATGGTTTACATCAAGCCCCTAGAATCTGGTATGAAACATTGTCACAACACTTAATCCAACATGGATACACGCGAGGGAAAATCGATCTAACTTTGTTCATAAAGAAGGATGCTGATGATCTCCTATGTGTACAAGTGTATGTCGATGATATCATATTTGGTTCAACAAGTCCAAAATTGTGCAATGAATTCGAAGAAATCATGAAGTCTCGATTTCAAATGAGTTCTATGGGAGAAATAAATTTCTTTCTTGGACTTCAAGTCAAGCAATCTGCAGATGGAATCTTCATTAATCAAGAGAAGTTCGTTGACAAACTCTATAAGAAATTTAAACTGCAAGATTGTTAATCAATTAGAACTCCAGCTGACGTAAACACCAAGATTGAGCCTGATCCGAAAGGAAAATCTGTTGTCCAAACCTTATACAGATATATGATTGGTTCGTTGATGTATCTTACTACATCTAGACCTGACATAATGTATGATGTTTGTGTCTGTGCCAGGTATCAATCAGACCCGAAGGAATCCCACTTAATTGCTGTAAAACAAATATTCAGGTATCTCAAAAGTAAACCGGCTTTAGGGCTATGGTATCCTTATGAAGGTAACTTTGAGCTACATGGATACACGGATAGTGATTATGGAGGATGTTGTCAAGATAGAAAATCAACTATGGATGGTTGTCAGTTTTTAGGACCTAGATTAGTCTCATGGCAATGTAAGAAACAAACAAATGTCTCCGTTTCAACGACAGAAGCTGAGTACATAGCTGCTTCAGCAGGATGTTCTCAAATCCTTTGGTTACAAAACCAACTGCTGGATTACGGGTTCAATTTTCTTAAAACTCTAATTTACATTGATTACACTGCTGCTATGTTCATTACAGCTAATCCTGTCCAACATTCAAAAACAAAACATATCGAGATTCGATATCATTTTCTCAGAGATAACTCTGAAAAAGGTTTAATCATTTTAATCCAAATTGCAACTGAAAAACAGTTGGCGAACCTATTTACAAAAGCCTTTTTACCAGGAAGGTTTGAGTATTTAGTAGAGTCAATTGGTCTTATTAATCATGTGTAAAACTATTTTTGAGCATTTCAGTTACTTGAGTCTTAAAATGATCAGAACCCTCCCTTAACTAAATAGGACACATCAAGAGAAACTGTCAGAGTTAATTGCCTGATTGTATATTATGTGTGCATGTTTCATAGAAAAAGCAAAACCAAAATACAAAAATTGAAAATTAAAAAATCAAAAGATAAAAATATAAAACAAAACTACAAAAATAGAGTTTTTCTTTGTTAATTCATTTTTAGGAATGAATCTGTCTTTGCAATATGTGAGAAATGATAGATACATTAGTTTGATCAGTTGCATACTTCGCTTACGACTAAAGTCTGACGTGATCAGATATGATGTGCAAGTAAGTTCATACAATAGACTGAAAAAGTAAATTCTTGTGATTAAACTAAATCACTCATGCATTCATGTCTGTCTATCTTAGCACTAATGAGTAGTGTTGATTTCTCAAATTGATTGCTTGTTAAGACATAATCTCACACCTGGTGGTGATATGAATAACCATGAGCTTTAATTATTTAAAGCATCTAACACTTCTCTGTTATGAGTCATCATAGACCTAAAGTGATGAGATATCCTTTGTTGTAAGTGATTACAGACCTGGATTTTCTCACTGATGCAACAAGATGCCAATGTGCACAAACACCAAATGAGATCTGGTTATAGTATATGTCAGGTTAACAAGTTGAGAACAGTGACTTCTTGCATATCTTTATGAGAATTAACCTCTCTAAGTCTAAGTGTGACTGCATAATTTCATATCTAATTGTACCTTAATCAATCCAAGAATTGAAAAGTAAGTGTGCTGAATATCTTGCTAAATGCACTCATTTTCTGTCCTTAGATCTCGTGTCTCCTTTACTGCAGAAATGCTGACTGGAACACACTTGATCAGGATTTATTCACTGTCTATGACTATCCATCAACTTATTTTATTTTAATGTGGTGATCTTAACTGATATGATCTCACTGCAGACATATGATTCAATTGTACATAATAGATTTTATTCTGCTTTAATTTTGATTTTTGCATGTTTTTCTGTGTGCAGGCATGTTAACAATGATTAGTGTGCTCTTCATGTGACTTTCAAGAAACTTCTAAGTTTTATTAAACTTAAAAGTTTAGGGAGAGTAAAAAGTAAAAGTGTCAAAGAGAAAATTTTCAAATTTCAAGATATGAAAAATCAAAAATTAAAAGTTGTGGATGGATAGGATGAAGCTAAAAAGTTCAAGCATGTGTGTTTGATATAATGTAAAAATCCTGAAGAAAACATTTTAAATGGAAAAGCTTCTTGCAACATTTTAATATGAGACTCTTTTTGTTAAAATTAGAGACTAAAATGACGGAAAATCTTTTTAAAAATTTAAAACAAAAATAAAATGATCAAAAATAAAAATAAAAGTTTGAAATGTCAAAAGTTTAAAATTGAGGGTCAATTATGTAAATTTTGGGTGAAAGTCAAAATTTGACAAATTGTTTAAAAAATTAGTATATGAACAGTACTAATGCGTTTAAACAGTGTTCAGGTGGAAGATTTGAAAATTCAAGTGTTACTCATGGAAGCAATATCATGCGTCTAAACAGTGTTAAAAAGTCCAAAATTAGGAGCATGATGATTTTTCAGAATTTGTACAAGTGTTGGGCGTTTCAGACATCCTCATGCGCCTAAACAGTTGTCATAAGTCTGAAATTTGTGGTTAAGTGTTGGGCGTTTCATCCATAGTCATGCGCCTGCACAGTACCAGACTTTCAAGAATTGGGCGTATCAAGTGAAAAATTACCAAGTGTTGGGCGTTTCAGCTAGACCCATGCGCCTGAACAGTGCAAAAGCGCCTAAACAATGCTTATGCGACTGAACAGTGCTCATGCGCCTAACCTCATGTGCACAAACATGCTCATGCGCCTAAATACTTAGTGTAAAAATCAACTCCATGCGCACAAACAGTGCTCATGCGCCTAAAAATTTCACTTAGTATAAATAAACACTTTGTGATTTCAGTCAATTCATTCACTCAAAAACCCTGAACTCTCACACCCGACTCTCGATTACCATTGATTCTCTGATTCTGATTGATTTATGTTCTAAACTTGCGTTCGATAGTGTTTATTTCTGATTCTAAACGTAAGTACTTGAACAAATTCATACAAATTTCAAGTTTAAAGTTTGATTTTGATTGGGCGTTTCAATGCTATACGGGCGTATGAACCCTAGTCGACTGGAATCTTTGAAATTTGTGAACAAAATGGAATTAAGAACTGAAATTGATGATTGATTGTTGATATAAACTTGATTTCGATCATATTGATACATTCAAATCAGATTTTCATCAAAATTGTTCCTGATGATGATTCTTCATCAGTCAAACTGTTGAAGATGAACAGTCAATGTTTGAATTTTTAATAAAAATGAAAAATTGATCATAAATTCATGTTATAATCTGTTTTTGAGAAGAATTTACTGAATTGATGTGTTTTATATCATCTACATACTAACTTGAATGTAGTTTGTTCTTGAACATATCATTTAAACACTTAGAAAATTTTTTTAAGTGCAAGTTAGATTAAAAATCTTTAAAACATACTAATTCTTTAAATTTCAATAAATATTCATTGATTTTAAGTGTTAAAATTCAAAGTGTCTAAATTTCTTGTTTCATTTTTGCAGATGGCTGAGTTAAAGTTTGAGCCAAAGCATAATGTGGCAGCATTATTAAATGAAGAAGTACAAGATGTTGTTAGCTATGAAGAGATGATAAGGTTCTTGTTGAGAACTAAGTATGTATATGCTATGTGCTATCAACCGGTCATATATGCACGATTGATAAAAAATTTTGGAACACAGCCACAGTTGAAATCAATGATGATGGTAGAAAAGTTGTAAGGGGATTTATAACAAATGTTAGAATGATTGAAGTTTCTGAAGATTCAATTAGAGAAGCATTGAGATTGGGACACAATGACCCAGAAGACTTAGCTGAATTATCTTTTAATGAATGTAGAGAAACATTCATGGTTATGGGTCACCCAGACAATTTCCCCAAGAAACAATTTTTCAGAGCACGAGTTTACAACCATTGGAAGCTATTATATTATATATTCCAGCACTGCATGTCAAAAAGAAGTGCAGGATGGAATTCATTTCCAGTTGACATAACATCTCCTATTGTAGCTCTTGCAACTAACAGAAGGTTTAACATGTCAAAATGGATTCTTAATGGTTTCATTTTTAATCTGGAGAAAGGAATCAAGAATAAGTACTTGATGTATCCTAGATTCTTACAAATGATAATCAATGAAGAGCATCCAGATATTCATGTTCATGGTGTTATTGGAGAAACAATGATACTGGAACATATGTCAGAGATATCTTACAAAAGACTTGCTATGATCACAGGTGCACAAAATGTACCTATTTTTGAATACATGAGAAATGTTGCAAATGATGAGGTGGATATTACTATAGATCACTTTCATTTGATTGAGGAAGAACCAATTGATCCAAATGATCTTATTGAAGAAATACCTCAAGAACAATCTGATGATGATGAAATGAAGGTGATGATGATGAGAATGATGATGATGATGAAAGTTCAAGTTCTTCTTCTGATGATGATGATAACAATGAAGGTGGTAATGATGATAATGACATGGAAGTAGTGCATGAAAAAGTACATGAAGCTGATCAAGAAACCGAAGAAGTTAATGAAGAAGTTATTGAAGAAAGTCATGAAGAAGTACATGAAGCTGATCAAGAAACTGAAGAAGTTAATGAAGATATTGTTGAAGAAAGTCAAAAATGTTGAGGAGATTATGGGAATGATTGAAGAAATTGTTGAAACTGAAGAACAAGTTGATTCAATGAGAATGTTCAAGATATTGTTGAAGAAAGTCAAAAATGTTGAGGAGATTATGGGAATGATTGAAGAAATTGTTGAAACTGAAGAACAAGTTGAATTCAATGAGAATGTTCAAGATTTTGAAGTATTTGAAGCTGAGATACACAATGATTTTGTAAGCTTGCCTCAACAAGATACTCATGTGGCTGAAGAAACAAATTTTCAGCAGATTATTGAAGAGTTGAAAGAAGAAAACTCTAAGCAATTGAAGCTTATAGAGGAATTAAAAGAAGAAAATGAGAAGTTGAAAGAAGATCCATAAAAGAAAGATGAAGTAATTGCTGATCTTGAGAAAAATAAAGAAGATAATGTAAAAACTTTTGAAATTATGATGAAAGATTATGATCTGATGGAAGAAAAATTCAATAAGTTGAAAGAAGAAAATGAAGCTTTAAAAGAAGAAATAGAAAGAATAAAAGAAAGTCAAAAGTCTTCGTCTCCAGAACTTATGATTATTTCTGAAATCACTCCAATAGATGTTGAAAAGATAGCTGAAATAGATAAAGGTAAAAGGAAAATTGATGATATAGATGTTTCAGTTTTACCTGAATCATCAACAAAAGTGCAAAAGATTGTTGATGAACCTACAAGTTAAAAAGAAGAAGAGTCAGATATTCAAGAGACCATAGGAGCTCTTGATGATCTAGAAGCTGAGTTTGGTGATGACTGGTATGATGAGGTTTTAGAAGATGAAGATTTAGTTGAAGCTAATGTTGATGAAAATTTTTCACCAATTGAGACAATACAAGAAGATGTACCTGTAGACATTGAAGACAGGTATAACTATTTGATCAAGATGAAGTATAATCGAGTATTTCTTGATGGATTAACAGTATCTCAAATTAATGAAGAGTTTGAGAAGTGTATTACTGCTGAATCTGTTGCTCCTATTGATCCTGACGAGATAATTGTAGAGCATGGAGAGTGGAATCCTCTTCAAGAGAGCATAAATATTGAGAAACTTTCAACATCAGAGTACATCATCCTAATCCTGATGACATGAATGTAACTGCTTTAAGAATGTGGCTACAATCAAGAAATTATCCAAGGAAGAAGCTTAATAGATTACAAACAGACTCTTTAAGAAATTTGGTGAGAAGTTTTCAAGCAACGGAGAAGCAAACAAATAAAATGATTGTGCTTGACATGGATAATCCATAATATTTAAAGATAACAAAGAGAACGAGGATTTTAAAACCTCAAGAGATTAAATCCATGACGGTGAAGAGTAGTGTGCATGAAAAAAGGAAAGAGCTAATGAAAATGTTTCCTGAAACTAAGAGACAAGCATATCAAGTTTCAATTGAACAGAAGCAATTATGGAATAAAGCTCGAATGGCAGGTGATTTGGTTCGTAATATGTTACAAAAAGGACAATCAATTTCAGAGTTGCTTAATGCAATGATTATTCCTGACACGACCAAGGAAGTAAAGATTGTGGCATGGAAATACGACGAGGTATTTGATGCATTTTTGATAAGAAGAGTTAATGCAATTTGTGATGTATATCATTTTTTCTCGAGCATTATAAAGCTACTTGTTCAATATTTGAAGGAGTTGAATTAAACTGCCTTTAATCAATCCGACTAGAGCAAGTCGAGGAGAAAATTTTGTACAGTTATTGAACAGATGTATAAGCAGAATGAGTTCATTTTTACAAACGAGATGTGACCAAGAAGATAAAGAATATTTTCAGTCATTGAAAAAGAAAAGAAAAGATGGTGATAAAGATGTTGGAGAAGAAAAATTTTTGGATGCTTTTAGCTATCAATACTTTAAGAAGGTAACTAATCCTGGCTTGAAAGTTATTAATGGAAATCAAAAGTCGAAACCAATTTTGAGATGGTTCTACAACGCTGATTCGTTTGAGTTAAAGTTAGTTCGAGATCTAGACGATTGGGATCGTGACATGATTTCATTGTTTGGTGTATTCGAATTGAAACTCTTACATCCTAGCTACATCTCATTTTTGTCTATCCAGAAGTTTGAAAGAGTTGTACCAGAAGTTGCAGAAAATGACAAAAAGTATTTCTTGTCAATTATCAAAGTTATGAATGCTGCTATGAAGAGAATATCTCTAAGAAAAGCCTTAGCTTATGCAAACATAGTTAAGAAATATATCAAAGAAATAGAATTCATGAGGATCTCGAGTAAAGGAGTGTTGAAAATTCATTCAAAAGAGTATCCAAAGCCAAGAATTTTATGCTAATATTGATATCGCAGGTTTATCTAAAGAAACATTGGAGGTGATGAAACAAATGGAAATCAAGACAAATGAATCGAAACCGAAGCAAGGAATTTTAGCGAGCAAGTTTAAGTCTGTAATTGCTAAAGCCTTGAGAGAACAAGAGCTATACAAGGAGAAGCAAATGTTCAAGATCAAAGAAGAACCAGAAGATTTTTTTCATGTTTGAAGAATGAAGATAAAGATTGAAGACAAAGATTGAAGATTTTGAAGACCGAAGACTGAAGACAGAAGATTTTGAAAACGGAAGACAATGTAAATCTTAGGCGGAGTATTGTAGATGCCTCTCGAAGATTAACATTTAGTTTTTATTGTCTTTATTAATAGTTTTGTCATAGTTTAGGGACTTATTTGTAAATATATGTTACTTTTTGTTTTCTTTGATAGTATAAATAGCATAGATTATGTATTATGTAGCATAAAGACTAGACTAGTGCACCTTAGAATCAGTGAACAAATTGTAACTGTTTTCTTACACTTGTATTTCTATGTTTTCTATCAATGAAAAACTATGAATTTTTCTGATATGTTTGTATTGATTTGATTACTTGTGTTTGTTTTGATTCAATTGCATCACAATATCATCACAGATCGATCCACTTTGATCCTAGCAACTCTTTTCATTCAAAAATGATTTTTTTAACATATCAGGCCCTAACTTTACATCTTATAACAGTTTTGACCTTAAACATTAATTTCGTTAGTTTTGTCAGTTAAGTGTAAGGGTATTTTGGTATTTTTTTACTCCAGGGGCTGTTTTGCCAATTAGAAAGTTATTTAACATTAATACACTATTTATGTAATTATTAAAACTAACAAAAAAGAACTCAAAGTTAAATAAGTTTTTAATTGTATATTTAGTAAATATTAGCATTATTACTTTTTTTGGTTATTTTTATTTTTATTGTTTGTTACTTTTTTAATTATATATTAATAAAACATGTTTTAAATACACAAATAAATGCGTCTTTCCAAATAATGATTAAAAATGATTTAAAACGAGTGACTTTTTTTATAAAAAAAGGAAAGATTTAAAAAAAATGTTTAAAAAGGGACGATTATAAAAAGAACGTTAAAAAACAGACGATTTTAAAATCTTACAAAAAAGAACGATTATAAAGAACGGTTGAAAATCTTGTTTTAAACTTTTCTTTTTTAAAATCTTTCTTTTTTAAACCGTTCTTCTCAAAATCATTTTTGAAATCGCTCGTTTTTAAACCGTTCTTTTTAAACTGTTAAATTTTCTAGTCTCTTCATCCATTGTGAAACTGTTGCATTGCTTCCCTTCACTGGTCCTGTATTCCATTTAAACCGTTCTTTTAGAATCATTCTTTTTTGAACCATTCTTTTAAAATCGTTGTTTCTTTAATTTTTTTTAAAAAAATGGAAAGTTTTCAAAAACAAATATTAAAAAAGACGTTTTTATAAAATAAAAGGATAAAAAAATTTAGAAAATGAATAGTTTTATAAAAAAACTCTTTTAATAAATGAACAACTTTTCTTTTTAAAATCTTTATGTTTTAAGAAAAATCACCCGTTATTGAGTCGTGCTTTTTTAAAACCATTGTTTTTAAAATCTTTCTTTGGAAAAAAACATATTCATTTGTATATTTAAAATTTTTTTATTAACTATAATAAAAAAGGTAATGAAACAATAAAAATAAAATAACCAAAAAAATTAAATAGATGATGCTATTATATTTTAAATATGCAATTAAAAAGTTATTTAACTTTTGTTAGTTTAAGTAATTACATAAATAACCATTTTTAAAAACTTTTAAAACAACCCCTAGAATAAGAAAGATCAAATAACCATTTATGGTTTATTTTCTTAAACATGAATTTTCTTATAAATATTATACAGTTTTTAATCTTTTATAAAAGCTTATAAATTATAAATTATAATAATTAATAGATTTGAAAGATAAATAACTTAATATAAATAATGATTTTACAAATAAGAGCAAAAAGTTGTGACATAGATTTTTGCTTGGTTTTAGTTTTTACCTTTTAAAGCATTCACAACTCATTCTTTATTTATATTTTTAATAATCTAACTAAAACTCACCGTCCCTTATCGTTATATCTTATTTTTAACAAACTCTTACATTCTATTTCTCATCCTTTTTTTAAATTTTTTTCAGATATTTTTATAAAATAAATATTTTTGAAGGGTGGATAAAATTTCTGATGTGACATCTTATGTTTTTGGCACTTATCATTTCTTGAAATCGAAATGTTTTTCATTATCTTGCCTATTTTTCTTATACTTTTTTTGTTTTTCTAATCCTTTTGTAGTGTGATCTTATTTTGATTAAAAGTTGAAAAGTATAAGCAAATAATTTATTTACCTTAATATTAATGACTATATGAATGAACAGTGATAATAAATGGGTACTAATATAGAGACACCCCAGCTGTTAAATTGACACCCAGCTGCGTATGGTTTCATACGGGGCGTATGAGTATCCACAATAAATGTCAGTCGTTGTCGTGGTGTTTATACGTCTCGTATAGCTCCATACGCCGTGTATAGCCTGCTTTATTTACACCGAACGTTTGATTTCAAATTATTTGACGCGACGTAAGATTCCTTTCGTTACTATATAAACGGAGTGGATATCAAACGAATGCACTCGTATTCAAAACTTATTCGTTTTCTCCGGAGGTAACATTTGATACTTTCAGTGACTGATAGTAATCATAACGTTTAATCTTCTCAAAAACATATTATCGTAAGAAATTAGTGTTATGTGGTTCAACATTTTTTTCTGGCACATAATTTACTCGGTAAACATTTTATTCTTATTTCACTAAGTATTTACATACATATGCACATATATCTGAATTCGTCCTAATGAGATGGAGGAGGACGATGTGCGTTCCGAGATTTCGTTTAGTTTATGTGGACATTCACATCTGATGTCCATTGAGCAGTTTGTTGTTCTCTCTGGACTTTACTTTGAGCCAGAAACTGTTACCACTTTATTCATCGAGGGTATTACTGAGACTGAGTAGAGTCGATTGAGAGATTAGTGGCCTCAGATTATCGGAGGTCCGTTTCAGAGGACTAAGGTCAGGGTCATTGGCATTAGAGATCCTCTCATCCGTTACTTACATCGCATGATCGCCACATCCATCACTGTACGTGGCAAGAGGCGGGAGTGGTGTACCATTCCCGACTTATTTTACTTGTATTGTTTGCTTACGGGAACCAGGTGCAACTTGGCGAGATGTTTGGCGGAGTATTTTGCTTCGTATTATCATCGTCAGGAGAGAGGAGCGATGTACGGCGGCGCTTACATCACGGTGATTGCCCGAGCTTTTGGTTATCTTCCTCGGTATCTTGTTGACGTATCTCCTCTGATCGAGCCGGTGAGATTAGATCGTCGTACGTTATTCGGCATGCGTATTAGACGCCAGTTTCCGGGTGGTATACGATTCTCTATTCGACCCGGGGAGATCTGGCAGCCGGCAACAGGTCGGCGTTGATGATCTACAGCAGCAGCAGGAGTATCTCTGGCATGATCATCCGCCGCACGACCAGCCGCCGCACGACCAGCCGCAGCATGACCAGCTGCCAGCACATCAGCCGCCACCTCAGCCATAGTTTCCTCGACACATTTACAGAAATATGAGGCTGTCTGCACGTATGGAGACATTTATGCAGGAGGTTGCTACGAGTTTACGGGAGCAGGGTCGCGGCTCGATCGAGTTGAAGATCTTATGGATTGACATGTTCAGCTCAAGATTTCGCGAGCACGTGCTGCTGGTATTGATCCTCCGGAGTTGCTACCGTCTCGAGATTACCCAGACTCGCCGTAGTTTTTATACTATTACTATCATTGTAACTTTTATTTTGTTATGTATTTAAAAACTTTGTTATTTATATTATGTGACACCCGAGTTTTTCAGGTTACTATCATCTTGTTATGTAACCTCTCTTCATCATTTTTTATATAATTTATTAAAATTTAATGAAAATGATTATTATTATAATTCTTAGTTAACCTTAATCTAACTAAAGTAAAATAAATAAATAAATAAATAAATAAATAAATAAATAAATAAATAAAACAATTAACTGATGAACATATTGTCAAGTGTGTGTTAGTGAAGGGGGCCATGTTGTAAATTTACCAAAACCCATAATCTATTTAAACAACTTTCGACCACATCCATTAACGAAACCCTAGTTGGCAATCTTCAAACGATAGCCTTCTCCATCCGGCGACTCCCCTCTCCATAACCGTGGGTTTTCTAGAAACCGAAGTCATCTCCGACAGCTTGAACTGGAGGTTAAAACAACCGATTTGGTAGGCCTTCCTTCTCTTTGCTTGTTTGTTTTCGTTTCGTTGCGGTTTCGGTTTCGATTCGGTTCGTTGGGCATGCGGGTTCTGATGGATGTTGCGGGTGTCCATGGCATGCATTTGTACGTATGGGGTGCAGGGGTGTACGGGTTTTGGCTAGGTGTGTGTATGCATTCTGCCAATGCGTGCGCTGTGTGTATGCATATATGTGTTGCTTGTGCGCTGTGGGTATGTATTGGTGTGTGTGTGGTTTGATCGAGGGGGGGGGGGGGAGGTCATTGTATGCTTCTTGGTTGGGGTTACGCAGCAGGGTTGTGTTGGTTTCAAGCCCAAGATCATACTCAACTCTTGCATTCATTCATACTTGAAAACTTACATTATATAGAAAATAAACATGCACTCCTAAAAACAAGTGCCACTACTCCACTATCCCTAATACATGCCCACTACTTGCTAACTACTAAGACTAATTCAAATTAAAAACTTGCTGCATACTCTAAACAAAACATGACTCAAATACTAGACCCGTGACCCGTAACTTGACCCGTCTTGACCCAATCAAGATTAACCCAACATTCACCCCCTTAATCTTGATTCGTTCTCGGTTCTCGGTTCTCTTGCTTCTTTCTTCCTGCTTTCTTGCTTATCTTGCTCTTTCTTTCTATACCCGGTACCGGTTTTCTTGCTAATCTTGCTACTTTCTTTCTTTCTTGCTTAATTCGAATCTTTCTTGCTTGCTTACTTCGAATCATCTTCCTTGCTAACTTGCTTACTTTCTTGCTATCCGAATCACAAAGATACGGTCTTGCTACTTGCTATCTTTCCAGCTTGCTTTCTTGCTACTTGCTACTTGAACCTCGTAGGTCCATTCTTACTAGTTTAGTTTTCTTTTTAATCATTTTCTTTCTTCTACACCGTGCTCATAATTAATTTAGCAACCTGCTTGTGTGGCTACTTGTTCAAATTAATTAAGATGCTTGCCTGCTTTCATTCTTTCTTGAGCATTCTTTCTTCGAAATGGTTTTGACCTTTTGACGTGCTTGGTTGCTTACTACCTTTGAATTAATTCCAGTAGGTTACTTGCCTGCTTGTCTTTGAAATCAGATCCTGCTTCAATCATTGAGGTGTGTATCCGCCTATTTCACATACCTTTTCGCTGATTTAACCGCCTCGTTCTCAAATGACCTGTTGTTTCTTTCTTCTGCTGATCAACCTTGCTTTATTTTCTTTTTTTTTCTCTTATGGTAATCACCACCACAAATAAAGGCCGCTGCTCCTCTCCTGCCTGAACAATCAGGTCTTCAATGACTGCTGCTTGTAATCGTCTGCTGTTATATTCTTGCTTGATTACCTTCTGCTTCTTCTCGTTCTTCAGCCCTGCAGCCAAGGGTGCTTCCTCTTTCAAAAATCGACTCTTAAAACATCTTTCTTTTCTAACCTTGCGCTCTGATACCAAATGTTGATTTCAAGCCCAAGATCATACTCAACTCTTGCATTCATTCATACTTGAAAACTTACATTATATAGAAAATAAACATGCACTCCTAAAAACAAGTGCCACTACTCCACTATCCCTAATACATGCCCACTACTTGCTAACTACTAAGACTAATTCAAATTAAAAACTTGCTGCATACTCTAAACAAAACATGACTCAAATACTAGACCCGTGACCCGTAACTTGACCCGTCTTGACCCAATCAAGATTAACCCAACAGGTTGTTGTTTATATGTGTATACGTGTGCGTTCGAGTATAGCTGTATCTATATGTGTGTGTTAATAGTTGTACGTATGTGTGCATATTCTTTCTTATGTGCGATGTATGAATATGTGTGTGTGTGCCTCCTTGATTTAGGGCTTCGGTTGTGAGGTTGCATGGGTTATGCGCTTGGTGCGCGACGGGTGTGTGGGTTCGGTTTGTGTGGGTGTATGTGTTTTGGGTGGGTGTTTGGTGCCGTGGATAGGCAGGTTTGTGTGGGGATGTGCTTCTGCATCCGTGGGTTGTGTGTGTGATTTCATGGTGCATGAATGCGAACCTGTGTGTTGGTGTGCTTGGTATGTGTCTTCTCATTGTATGTGGTTATGCTATGCATTGCGTGAAGAGGGTGTGTGCATGTGGGTTTAGTAAGTGCATGCATATGGATGGTGTGTTTGGATTTCTTATGCATGGTGTGAGTGATTCATATGTTATGTGGGTGTGTAGAGTGGATTTATGGGTGGCCGAGGGGTGGTGTATGCATGGGTGTTATATTTTGTCTTATGCGCATGTATCACCGAATGTACGTATGTTTTAAGGGTTGTGCATATATTATTTTAGCGTGTGATATATATATATATATATATATATATATATATATATATATATATATATATATATATATATATATATATATATATATATATATATATATATAGGGTACGTACTTTGGACGTATGAGACTTTATTATAAAAAGTTGGATAATTACAAAACGCATAAGAGTATTCTTAACCTCGTTAACTGTTTTCGTTACATTGGATACGAGTTTGTATTTGACTGTGTTGCTGATGAATGGGGGAAACAATTGTTAGTCTACATCGTAACCGAACCGTGAACGTGAAACCATACGATACACTCGTTAGCATTTAACATTAATTAAATATTAATTGAAACTCAGGTTAATCGGAAATCAAACGCTTGTGCTTGCATTTACGTGTTGCTGTGCATTCAAGGTGAGTTCTCAACCCCGTTTTACTTGTTTTCATTGGGGGAAAGAAACATGTGTTCAAACGTATTTTCATTTGATTCAGTATTACTGTAATGATCGTATGTTTACTAGTGTTGTACCAACTTAAGTCCTCACGTTTCGAACCATTAATATATGTTCTTCAGCGGGGTAATTCTGAGTAGATCTACTGGGTTTGACAAACCCCACCCGGGCTAGTCACGCTAGCACGACCGGTGGTCGAACGGGTGTTTAATTGACTTAATTTTCTGTTGCTGTGGTTTGGTAGCCACAGCCGAGGCACTATGTTCATTATCAGAGTCGGTTGCGAACTTCATACACTATGTAACTTGTTAAGTAGGTTAGCTACCTACGGATATTACTTTGTTTACTGTATCGGCTATTATTTGTTTTGTTATCAAAACCTGTGGACTCACCAACCTTGTGTTGACACTTTAGCATGTTTCTTTCAGGTTCACAAGACGCGCACGCTTAGGATCATATCATTCATGCATTCATCATTGCACGTGATAAATTTACAGTTTTTCCATGAATTTATTAATTGGTTTGCGCGTGTTGCGCCATTTTAAGATTTAAGATTTATTATGCTTCCGCAATTATTTTTATATTTACCTTAATAACTCTGTTTTTTCAAAATTCAAACGTTAACAAACAATTATATTTTATAATTAACATGTCGTTTGGTGTAACTAGTGGCTGAGATCCTGGTATGTCACACGCCTAACGGTAATACCCCGTTTGTGGAAATTGAGGGTGTGACAGATTGGTATCAGAGCCATTGGTTATAACAAACTAAATCAACATTGCATTTCATTTGCATTGCATTTAGACTATAGCCTGATGCCTTAGTTACACGCATATAGACACGATTAGTTTTGTTAGCTGGCCTGGTTTGCTTGCCTTGCTAGATTGCTTGCTGTTGCTCATTCCTGTGAGCGGTTCTTTGCAGGAATGGCGTCTTCATCGTCTGCACCTACCTCTTCTCCTTCTCGAGGAAAGAGTCCCATATACCGCGACTTTATACCTCATATTACGGGTCCGTACGATTAGCCAAGGCGTCCTAATAGTAACGAGGAGTTTGATTATGACCAGCCATTTGCACTACCCCAGTACCCACCGGTTCATGAATGGCAGTACTATCCCGTGTTTATGACTCGATTAATCAGGAGAAGAATGTTCCTTCCTCTCCTGAAAACCGGCCCCGTACTAGGTCTGCATCGGCTAGGGACCCTGATGCTCCTACTTACCTCCCCAGCACTGTCCTCCCGAGCAGGCCATGGCTGCTATGGCAGCTACCTTGCATGTCGAGCGTAAACGTGTTGCCGAACTGTGGGAAGACAATCGGGTGTTGAAGAATCTGTGAGGACTACGACTGAGGAGATCAAGGAGTTGAAGAGGCAATTCAACGTACTGATGGAATACCACAATAAGCACGTGGATCGCGTCACCGGGTTGTGCGATCGTGGATTAGCGACGAGGTGGACATCGCTGCTAACAGTCAGCTACTTGATACTCTCGAGGGTCAAGTTAATGCGCTGAACGCAGCACCGGAGCCTGACGAGGAAGACCAGAGGAAGAGCAGAAGAGGAGCCGGAGGAGCAGCCAGAGGATGAGCCTGAAGATAGCACCGGATCTGTGGATTCACATTGATTCTTCTACCTTATTCATTTCTTTCGTCTATTAGACTTTCGTTTATTTTGCACCTAGATGGGAAGGGTTGTTTCCCATCCGACTTTGTTTTTAAATTTTGATATTTGGTTTGATTAATTGTAGACGTACTTACAATTTATTTTGCCAGAAATTATTATTTGAACATTTAGTTGTGTGTGCTAAATTCTTTAATTGCTTATACTTAAATGAAGTTGATATGTTGCATATTTACTTATTTTGGTTGTGATTTTTAAGAATGTATGGACGTGGACGTGGTCGTGGTTCCATCAATATGACGCCAGCGGAATTGGCCGCTCTCATAAATCAGCATGTGGCTGAGGCGCTAGCGAACCAACACCCTAATCCTCAACCCGCTCCTATTGGTAAGTTACGCCAAACTCATTCCTGACATTAACGTTTGTTAGTCTTGTCAAGCTATACCATTCATCAAATCCAAAGTCTTGATCAATCTGTTGCACCTTCAAGTCCTTTATGGACTCAAACCAAACCCCTTCACTGGAGTGGAAGGAGCAGTGGGACTCTTGCGCTGGTTCGAGAAGCTCGAATCAGTATTTGAAATGTGCAACTACCCGGTGGCAAACGAGTCAAGTACGCTACTGGCACTCTGGACGGAGCTGTCCTATCATGGTGGAACACACCAATGTAAGATGTTGGGTGTTGAGATTGTTGTCAGAAATGTTTTTTTTGCCTTATACGCGGCGTATGGGTCCAT
>JACCIY010000171.1:0-24611 GCA_025506505.1 Flaveria sonorensis | reverse complement strand
CCATACGCCGACGACGTATTATACGCCCATACCCGCGTATCTACGCCGGTATGCCTAATCTGGTGCCTTTTTGTACTTTTTATGTTTACATCTTTAGTCCTTGTAGTTTCATGTTTTGGCGTCTTATTCTCCAAAATAAGTCTCCTTAGCTCCAATTACCTATAAATCAAAACTCAAACAACTTGAAACTATTCCATCACAATCATGATGTAAAATCAGCATTTAGATCAATTAAACCTTGAACTATTAGCACTCGATCACATCCCCACACTTAACTTTTGTTTGTCCTTAACAAACTTACTTGCACAATTCACCTTACTTAATCAAACATGCTAAGTTATCATAACTTTGTATAAGCTAAGGTCCCATGACATACTTATTTTAAACTTTCATCAAGTAAGATTCACAACCCAACATGTAATATCGTTCATGTTTTAAACTTAAAATCACCTAGTTGGCATAATTCACCTTTTGCTTCAAACATTCATGTATTCACATTCCTAACAATGAACCCCCTCTCGGTTTTTTTATGGGCTAGTAATTATATACTAGTATATCTGGAACTCTCAGACCAAGAATGTACATTTTCATCATAAGCTCGTATACCAATCATATCGCCATCAATTAACACAGTATAATACATAAATCAAGAGGTCTTTTATGGGTTGTAATGTTAGGCTAAGGTTTAAGGTGGGATAGAATAAGGCTTTTTGAGTGGGTAATGATAAATGAAATCCAATTTAACATGCTAGATATGACGTGTATCAATTTCTATCCTCTAATGGCAATCATATCATAGGATTTCTCACACTATTTTTGTTGCTTCATATTTGGTCATTTTGACCTCATATTTAGCTTTTTCTTCTTTTTCTTTCTTTATTTTTTCTTTTCTTTCATTTTTTTTCTCATATTCACCCAATCATACTATTATTGAACTATTACTGAAACACACTTCTAAACATCATGAATTGGACTTCATCACCCTATGTTTCATAAAAAGCTAAGGCTTTATAGACTTATTGTGTTGGTTATTCAAACGACAAGTTGGGGCTTAACATTGTGTCTAAAGGAAGATTATCAAGGTAAGGGATTCAAAAGAAAATGTTTAAGCAAATGGTTCATTCCTAATGCCTCTATCATATTCATGCACATATTGGTTCATGATCTTGACACACATCAATTACACGAGTTCTAACTTAAATGCACATTATGGTGTTCCCTTATGCAAAAATATAAAGCAAATCAACATATTCTATGAATTGCTCAATTAGGCTCAAATTCTCACGGACCGGTGGGAAATGGTTAAAAATGTGAAGCACATATGTCATCTACAACCGGTTCGTTACGCCTCCTAAGAATTATACCTAATTTTATAAAAGCTCATGATGGGAGTGGCTTACTATAATTTTACAACAAGCATGCCAAGGGATCTATACATGCACAAACAAGTGATAATTAACCATGTATGAAGAAAATTTTAGGTCTTATGCACAATTAAGCTTATTAGAAATTTATTTTTCAAAAGGTTCAATTTTTTCAATTGTTCCCTCATCCCCACACTTGAGATACATTGTCCTCAATATATGGTAGTCATAATTGGTATTTTTCATAACATAGGGATGTAGATTCTTATTTCATTCCTATTATTGCTAATCAAGATAATTCATTACGAAGGGAGACAAGTATGTTATATCCTAACATATATTAATCAATTTCAACGAAAGCATGAAAGGAATATTGTTCAAAACCAAAGTAGTGGAAATAGCACATGGACCTGATCACAATCATTATTAGAAGCCTTCATCAACCAATTTGTGGCTCCCCACACTTGAGTGCTTGTGTCTCATGATTGACTATCAAAACACAAAACCACACAACTAATAAAAGAGTTAAACTCACTTTCGTAGGAATCACGGTTGTATTTAGCATATGCAAAAGCCTTTAACCCCAGTAGACCTAAGTGGACGAGTTGTAGTCTCATGAGGGTTTCTAGTGAACACACCCATAAAGTTCTCGGTTGCCTCCTGCAAGGGCTAAGTTTTAGGTCTTCAGCCAGACCGTACTTGAGACCACTTATGGTGGTCGTTAAGTTCTTCTCTCCAAACTTCTCTTCAAAAAAAGCTTATCCCAGCATGGTAGATTTTCTTGTTCACTCAATCTTTTTCCAAACATTGCTTCTTTAATCCTTGAATTCTTATGATCTGGTGGTTTACCATCTTTACCTTTCGTCTTGGATTCTTCTTCTTTAATGGCTCCACCTTTATATTTTCATCCTTTTCCATTTCTCAAGCTCAAACCTGCCAGAATCAAACCATTCTTCTTGGTGATATCCTCGCTTACATGTGAAATGTAAGGAGGAGCATACTCGTTAGTAGCATCTGATATAGAACAATCATTGCTAACTACATATGTATTTGATTTTGAAAACACATTAAAAAACATATGGTTTTTGAAGGTCATGTCAATAATTCCATCTCCTCAATTGATTTGAGTTTTCACTGTTGCCAAGAATTGCCAACCTAAAATTACCTTTGGTTGCTCGTTTGTCCTTATGGTGCATAATCAAGCACTATAAAGTCCACTGGTAGTAGAACTCTCCGAGCTTGATGATCACATCCTTAACCAACCCTTGGGTTGTTTCCATGTCAAATCAGGAAGCACCACTGTTTTGTCAGTTTCATGTAATGGACCAAAGTGATATTGGTCATTCAAACTCCCCGGGTGGATGCTCACCTGGCTCCATAATCCAGAAGTGCTCCTTTTATTTTAAATTTCTCGAATTGGATGGGAATGATTGGTGCTCCCGGGTCACTTCCTTCTTCTTCATCTACTTCCTTATTGTTACCTGCAACTACTTAGAAAGAGAGGTTAAATCATAATCAATACATTTAGATTTAGGAACGATACTAACCTAATTGATGTGCACATTCTTTGAGCTTGAGGCTTGATGTTGAGGGTTCTTTGTTGTATTACTTGGAAGCTTCCCCGGTTCTCGTTCGGACAATTGTTCAGCTTTTTTCCAAGTTGCTTAGCAATGGCCTCAGTGGTCTTTTCTTGCACCTCTCTAAATTGCTTAAACTATTTCATCTCCTTTGCAAGATCTTGAATTGCTGGCAAAAGTGCATTGTCATTGCCATTGTTAGTAGAAGCACCTTGTTGATGTTGTTGATTCCTTTGATTATATTGACCGCCTTGTTGGGAGTTTCTTTGATTGTAGTTGTTCCTTTGATACCCCCTTGATTATATTCTTGTTGTTGGCCTTGATATTGGTTGCTTCCTTGATTTGATACCTGAAAAGCAGGATTCAATTGATTAGTATTGTTACCATATCTAAGATTTGGGTGATTTCTAAGACCGGGATGATATGTGTTAGAATTCATATCATATGTCTTCCTTTCTCCTTGGCCTTGTAATTTATGTACACTTTCAATCTTCCCCAAATTCAAGTAGCATGTGACCGATGTATGGCCGATGTCATTGCATATGTCACACACTTCATACTCACTAGATATGTTCGCACGCCACTCTTTCCAACTTTAAGGCTTGCAATTTCTCGTTCTAACCGCAATTCTATCATGGCCACATGATCATTCACCATCTTTATGTTTGCACCCCTTGACTTTGGCTTGATTGCGCACACTTCTTTGAGATTACCTCATCCTTTCAAGAATATCCCAATCATCATCCTCATGGTTTAAGGTGAACGTTCCTGCACTTGTGGAATTTACATCTCTAGCATCCTCTGGTGATAGCCCATCATAGAATGCTAAAATCAACTCCCACTTAGCTATGCCATGATGTGGACAAGTTCTTAGCATCTCTTTGAATTGGTGAAAAGCTTCATGAAACTATTCACCTGATTGTTTTGTAAATCCTTGAATGGCTTGCCTTGCATCACTTGTCCTTTGGGAAGTATAGTATTCATCCAAGAATTGTTTTGTACCCATGTGTGAATACTTGCAGATGGTAGAGATAGGAACCATTGTTTTGCCTTGTTTTTAAGGGTAAATTGGAATAGAACTAATTTAACTTCATCTGGTGAAAAGCCTTGGCTACTAATGGTGGTACATGATGCCTCAGATTCGGATATATGCAATAGGGTTCTTCGGTTGCCATACCATGGAAGTGAGGGAGAATCCCAAGCATTGTGGTCGGACTTCAAAAGCTCATCCCCTATGTGTTGGTGAAACTATAGGAGATGAATTGATGGCAATGGCGGGACGAAAGTGACTATCCACATGTGCTGGTACATAATGTTGTGCTCCTAGATTGGCCGGTATGCCATTAATGGTTGACCTTCAACATTGTTGCGAATGGGTGGTTGAGCATAACCACCCTGATCCCAATTTGGTTGACGGTTTCGATAGCCTGATTGGTTCCCATATCCTCAAAATAATATTGGTTTGGTCCATCCATGTTGACTTGATCTTCAATCCACTCTTCCACATAATTAGTGTGATGACTTCCTTCAACTGAAAATCGGTCCTCATTGCTATGATGGCTCCCTTCCAAGTCATGCTGAAAACTTAGATTACGAACCCAGAAATTTGGCATCGGTTGGAAGTTCATGGGCGGAGGTTGGTTTTGCACACTTTGATTTACAGGGATCAGCCCTCACGTTGAGGTTGCACTGGTTGTGGTTGAGGTGGAGGATCGTCAGGTGGAGGGAATACGGGTAATGGAATATCTCCCAAAGGTTGGTTGGGTTGTGGTACTCCTTGGTTTTCTGGATTGTCCGTCATTCTTGACTGGTTACTTTCGATGTTTACTTGGTGTTCTTGAAAATCTGCTTATATCCGATGCTGTGGCTAATGATGTACCTTCTTCTGATCTTGTTTGACCACAAGTTTGAGAAGTCCTTGAAGTTGATGCTTTTTGAAACACACGATTCGCTCTTGTAGTCTTCTCGATTTCTGGATCAAATAGCAATGGTAAGGTCCCTTCTTGAAAATCTTGTATGCATTAATTTAATGGTTACCTGCAAACAAGAAAACACAAAATACCTCGCGTAATACTGAACAAGAAAACAAATAAACAAGAAAAAAAAACAGAAAAGCAAAATCTTTTTGGGTATTTATAAAAATTTTAAGAAAAGCAAATAAAAACTATTAAACACTAAGCGCACTAATTCCCCGGCAACGGCGCCATTTTTGATCTGGTTGTCGAGACTCGATCAAAAACAATTTATTATATCAGTTTTAGCTACCTTTATTGTGTATGGGTAAGTAAGGTCGTCTCCACAGGGAATATGTGGAAAGTGTTTAACAATATGACTCATTAACTTAAAGACACGAACTTTAATATAAAAATTAGAACTTTGAATATTAAAATTAGAACTTTGACTTAAATACGAACGCAATTGCAGAAAGCAAGAATCTTTGAAACGAATTTGATTAAATAAAAAGAAACAATCACTTTCGGGTTTTCAATTCTGCAAGATCCACAATTGATACTTTTAAATTAGGGTTTGTAAGAAACAATACTTCAAGATTTTAGCTTTTGATTAAAGTAGTAACAAAAGAACAATCTTTTAAGACTCGTTCATTCACAAAGTTACCAATTCACCTATATCACGTTGTCTACTTTTCTTAATGAGCTCACGATGCAAGAAACCGAAAACTGATAATCAAGCAAACAGTTTTATTTATAAGTAAACCTTTTAAATCAATCAAAACATAAAATTTCATTCACTAATCCTTGTTCAATAAAAAAACCTAATCAAACATACCAATTGTTTCACTTAATATGAATTGTACTCCCGAAAGCAATCAACAAGAACTTAGCCACTAATGGTCTTCATTGAATCTTCAATCTTGATTATATGATGATCAATGATGATTTGGTGTGTGTTGGGAAGCTTGAAAGCACTCAAAATCACCTTGAATTTGCTAGATTTCGACTGGGAAGAGTTGTATTCGAGTTAGGATTGGATAGGTTTAAGTAGACATCAAGATCCATAAAATCTGGGTGTTTGTTGAAGACCGGCATATAATACGCCCAGGGGCGGCGTATCATAAGCCCCCCTCAGTGTTCCTACGCCTAACTTTCTGTTTTTTCTTCCAAATACGCCCACTGATATGCCGCCCATACGCCGACCGACGTATTATACGCCCATACCCGGCGTATCATACGCCGGTATGTCTAATCTTGTGCTTTTTTTGTAACTTTTGATGTTTACATCTTTAGTCCTTGTAGTTTCATGTTTGGCTCCTTATTCTCCAAATAAGCCCCATTTAGCTCCAATTACCTATAAATCAAAACACAAACAACTTGAAACTATTCTACCACAATCATGATATAAAATCAAACATTTAGATCAATTAAACCTTGAATTATTAGCACTCGATCAGGGGGCCGGCGCTACACGACACATCGCCGCTGGTCCCCCACGCCACAATCTTTGCACACTACACGACGGGTACACGTCGAGCACACCACAAAACTTTGCAAATTTTTTGACCATTCAATGTTCTCAATCAGTCTACAAACTTAACACCATAATTGAATGGAATCGTCCTAATATGTCTGTTTCACATTAAGGGGCATTGATATAAACGTGGTTACTATCTAGCTGATGATATATATATATATTTTTTGGTCTACTTTTATGAAGTCATATTCTTATCCAATTGAGTACAAAAAAGAAATTTAAAAAATGTATGAGTTCGCAGAAAAAACATGGAACGAGCTTTGGTGTTTTATAGCAAGATGTCAAGTAATTGCTCGACCGGTTAGAGTGATGAAATCAACAAGATGAGAAGTCACATGTACGATTGCATTATACTCCACAAGATGATTATAAAAATGACGACACGCAATATTTACCGTACACATTCAAGAACACCGAAGAATCCAGTTGAGAATGAAAATACAATTTAGAAGTTGCGTAATGAGAACATGCATTGTAGACTTAGATTCGATCTCGAGTAACACGTTGCAGAGAATGTGGATATCATGGTTTCAAATAACGAATAATAGTTTGGGTTATTATTATTATTTTTTTACTTTTTAATTTTAGTTTATAATATTTTTATATTTACTTTAATGTAGTTTTTTAATTTTAATTTGCAATTTATTTGTTAATTTTTTTTTCATGGTGTGATGTGATGTGAGTCCCCTCCCCCCAAATGGTGTCATGTCATGTCGTGTGTGTAATTTGACGTGACATTATATGATTGGTGAGTATGTGGTGTGGTGTGGTGGGTGTGGCATAAGCACCCTCACCACCCTTAGAAATATTTCACCAAATTCCATCTACAAAGAATTTAACATTCTTTCCCATATGTAATGGATTTTTAAAATTTTCTATTGAAAGTGTAAAGATTAGATAGCCTCATCCTCAGCATTCCTTCCCACTAACAACCGCCACTACAAGACCACCTACCGTCTTCTACTCTCCTCCACTAACACCACTACAACCCGTAACACCCCTAACCATCAAAAATCGTTGTTCTACTCCTGGTTTCCGTAACCATTGATCAATGCTAGAACACCACCACAACCACCACCCCTATTCTACCACCTTAGTTCAATCGGCTAACATAACCAACACACCTTTACTACCATAACCACCCCTATCACCACAACAGAAATTGAACAACGACAACTTCCAACGACCTAAACCCACCAGATCTACAATCTAGATCTACCTCCATCTACCTTTCTCGCCAGAGTCCCAAAACCACTCAACATCTCTAGAAGATCTACTGTTTTAAAAGAAAGAATAAAGGACGAAGAGAGAGAAAAAGAGAAAAAACAACACTCAACTCCACCATCCGATTAGGGTTGGATTAGGGAAGAAGAAAAAAATGATATGGTTGTCTTTTTGTTTATTAAACATGTTAATTCGTTAAATAAAACTACCAACTAAACAAGTCATTGGATTTGAAAAGAATTCTATCAATTTCAATTCTAATCAAGATTACAGTTTCGTCAAACATTTTTGCTAACCAATGGACCCTAAGCCTTAAATTAATCTCTTCACTTTCCATCTTCAGTGCATGTACAATTTCAAACATGATCTTTTTTTTTTTAAAAAAAGGAAAACTATAAGGTAGCGTTTGATTAATTCAATTCCTAATGGGTAACCAAATATGACAATGGAATTTAATGATTAATTTAATTATCTCATCCATTTCATTTACTCATTCATTCCATTCACTCGTCCATTCTATTATCTCATACCAAACAGATCCTAAATGTAATAAAACATCAATGATCAAAATTCAAATTACAACATCCAAAATATAAGTTAGTGAATAATCATATATTCAAGATACTATAGCTAACACTCATGTTTATAACTTCCAATGCGAATAACGATGGTAGATTTATTGAAAAAAATCATAATCAAATAAATTTATAAACCCATATTCATGAAGTTATATAATATAATAAATATTATGTATTATATTATATATATATATATATATATATATATATATATATATATATATATTATATATATATATAATATATAATATATATATATATAGAGGAGGGTTGCTGAGAAAACCTATACTTATGTGAAAACCAAAGAAAACTACGTAAACCAATAACATAATTCAGAACCTTTTTATTATTTTAATTGTTAAATTGTTATTTAAGTATTTGGTAGATATATGTTGAGCATACATACGAGAATGAAAAGTCTTACGTATACGTAACACTATGTCGAATGAAAATGGTTATGCATACGTAAACTATGTGTGACGTATATGTAAAACATGTTACGGTTTTCATTTGATACATACATTTATTTATATATGCTCACACATATACATAGAGAGTAATGATAAAAATTATTAAATTATGTAACCGATTTCATTGGTTTTTTTTAGTTTTCTTTATAAATTGTGGTTTTTTAAGATCACTCATCTCTCTCTCTCTCTCTCTCTCTCTCTCTCTCTATATATATATATATATATATATATATATATATATATATATATATATATATATATATATATATATATATTACAAGCCCAATTCTAAAAATAGTAACTTTAATGTGTTTTATTAATAAACTTTCAATATATGAATAAAACAAGAAAAAATTATCAAACTAAACATTATTCTTACCCTAATTATAAAACTAGTCATACAAAAAATAACAAAATTATTTAAACAATCAGGTAGTGCCATGTGCTCAACTCTCGCCATAACAGCGAGATTTTCCATTGCGATGTACTCATAAAACCTACGGCAGTATATTGAAAAACTTTGGGACAATAAATTACAAAGATTTAGAAATGTTATATAAAATGACAAAACTTAAAAGACATTAAAAAAATTGAAGAGTCTGGACATTTTAATTTTAAATAAAGTAAAATAAAAATTATAATGTGGTGAGAGGAAAAGCCAAACTGGCAGAGAGATGATTTTCCCATAAAACAAAGTATAACCAGTATGTCAGTGCACTTTTAGTCTTTAATGATGTGTGTTCCCCTACTAACCCACTTACCTATCCCTGTGCGCATTTTATTTTTATTTTTTTGCGCGAACTCTCTTTTGACCTCTAGAATTTATTTTTTTTTATTGTAATTTTATTTTTTTTGCAAGGCAAACAAAACATTTTTTAATTACCAGAACAACAAAATGTTAGTTAAAATTTACATTACAGAAACCAAAACAACACTAGTTACATACAAACTTGATACATTAAAGTTAATTCAATTCTCCCATGCTAGAGCCTATTTTTTAGCTCTGTTTTTTACTCATAAGTACCCAAGCACTTTTATTTTTTCAATCACTAGTGGCTTTTTGAGCATACACCAACTCATTTCTATTTCTTCATAAACACCATATCGCAATTTGTATCACCGTATAAATTACCTTCTTCCAGATGCCGACCAGCGTACCGAGTCATGATATTGAAGAAGATCTTGTTCATTGAATAAGAAAAGATTATTAACCTACACCAAGATGCAACAAAATCCCAAACCTTTGTGCGAATGGGCAAGCCACAAAGAGGTGTCCCAGAGATTCCTCACTTTGCTTACATACGCACACGCCGAACATGGTATATGGATCTGTCGTAACTTCAATAAATCAAAAGTTGGCAGCCTACTTAAAGATAGTCTCCAACATAAGAATTAACTTTAACAGGCACCCAATTGTTTCACTGAAAATACACATCGATATCCATACGCTGGTTGTGTTGCGTTGCTTCTTTCAAGCTTTTAACATAGAAATTTCCAGAAGGGTGTAGCTCCCATACCATTGAATTCCCACCCGACGCAGCCGAGGACCTGTCATGTGGCCTAATGAGACTAACCAAATCCAAACCATAATCATTAAGCTCCTGATGGATTTTAAAGATTTTCTACCACAGACCCAGTTGTGATATTCTAGCTGGAATAAGGACCTAGCTCTAGAATTATGATGGAGCACCATATCACTTTTCTCCATAACACGTTCTCTCCACTTTAAACCTTTACCACCACTTTGCTAAGATAGCCATGTTAGCATCTTGTAGTGATCCAATTCCCACACCCCCCACTCTTTCGATGCTCATACATTCTTCCAAGATATCCAATTTATTTTCTTTTGACCCACTGTTTCACCCTACAAGAATTCTCTTCTCATCCTTTCCAGTTCTTTTATAATCTTTGATGGGGCTTTGTATAGTGAAAAGTAATAGGTGGGGAGAGAATTTAGTACCGATCGGATTAAAGTTAAACGACCTCCATAAGATAATTCCTTGATGTCTATCCGGTTAATCTCTTTCTAAACATTTCTACCACCGGACTCCAAAATTTAGTTAAATTCATATTGGCCCTAACTTGTAAACCCAAATACTTAAAAGGAAAATATAACGCCCGCCTCCCAGGGCACACCTGAGGAGCGTTACGCATCAGATATATACGAACACATAGTAACCCAAATTCATAGCTAAAGTCTAACTTTGACTAACATCATAGCATACTATACATCTGACATACTAGATAATACATTACATCAATTTAACCTGAGATCCAAATCTTCAATTACTGCTCTAGACCTCTATTTCTCATAAGCTAGCCCGTAATCTCCACGTACTGCAATCATTGACACCTAGGATGTGTGTCCAAAAAGAAAAGATTTGGGACTCAGCATAAAGCTTATGAGTTCATGAACATAGCATTCTTCAAAATTCAAACATATTGATATTGACTATTGCATCAAGCAGATACAACCATAACAAACAGATAGGAACAGAGTAAGCACAGTATAAATTTACATAACCAGGCTATGTATACAAACTTCACTGGCTAAAGCAGAATCATACAAGCAGCCCTCAAGCATCCTATCAAGCATTGCCACATATCACAGATGCTATTGATAGTCAATTCTTCAATTATTACCAGTTATCCGAACATCACATCCCGTTTTAAAAAAAAACAGTTCAGAGGAACTCACCTGTTTAGCAGTTGCCTAACAATTGATAATCTTTTCTAGTACAATCTGGTAATATCTCTAGGTCCTGATACAGTTTAAGTAATCCTAGGTTAGGTAATGATACAACTAACTATTTATTGTAATGATTGGATATTACTTTACGCTGCCTTGTTTAAGCATGGGTGATTAGTCCATACCTAACTAAGGCTAGGCTACCCAATACCCACCCCTAACAATAACCCTAACGCCTAAAAATAATAATTCAAATAATACTAAAACTACTCCTAATAATAATAATAATCTAAAATAAATAATAATTAACTAGATATAAACTTAAACGAAACATACCTTAAAACTATCTACGGCAATCTGATGTAGAGTCTTCCTACTCGAGCTCCAAAAACAATTACTAACAATACCCAACGGGGTATTTACAACTCGGGATTCTCTTTATATTAGAGCGTTCCCAAAAGAATTATAATCTAAACTGAACCAATAAGATCTCTATTTATAAGAACTCTAAAAGTAATACTTTAATACTTTTCTTTTGGGTCGATGTGGAACAACTTGAGCAGCTTCCTTGCGTTCAAATGCCTACATTTTGCATTGCTTATGAATTTAAATTTTTTATTATTTTATTATTATAATTAATTCAGCAGCTTACTTTGTTTTTCTTTATAACTTTTTAAATATAACGTCTTATAAATTTCAAATATGTCGTTGAGACGAGCTTATTTATCTCTACGAGTCGACCCAAGTTTCGTTAAAAACGGAGCATGTTTAAATATAATATATTATTATATTTATATATATTTAAACGGTCTCTTACGATACTAAAACTCGTCTAAACTCTAAATTTAGAATAGTCATTTCACTCATTACTTAGTCGTTTAACAATATACAAAATGTAAAGTTTATTTTTCTTTTATTTTAACTATTACATTTGACCCTGGAACTCGGGATATTACATTCTTCCATCCTTAAAAGAATTTCATCCTCGAAATTCGAAGGTTACCCGAAGAGTTGAGAATATTTGGCTTTCATTTCTTCTGTAAATCCCTAAGTCTTTTCAGGCTCTTTTCTAATCTTATCACTCGACCAATACTAATGGAATTATCTTTTGAGCTAAGATTTCTACATTGTACGATTAATAACTTGTTACGTTAACCACCGTATCTTCATTTCTTAGAATTTCCGTTAGCGCAAAAGTGATCAAATCATATCAAACTCTCGTTATGCGGACTCTTATATATTCCTACATTATATTGCTTAGGGTTTAATTCTCAAGGAAAGTCTACTACTATTGTGTCTCGGTAGTTTTTTTTTTCATAAGGTTCTCTAGTTTACTCAAGTTCTTAATTTCTTCTGGAAATCCAATTATAACTTTGAAGTGAAATGATAAACTCTACCAGATATAGTAAGATAGGCATATTTTAACGTGAGACTAATAGTGTCTGGTTAATATTTCTATCTTATAGTTTGATAGATAGGTAGAGGGTGTACTAATTTTATAAGCCTATTATCCACTAGCTAGATGGTGTCATTTCCATAATTTAATCATGAATTTAACAAGTCTATTGGTTATCTTTCATTTACATTACGAGATTTAAGATTGTTGTATCTAGTTAGACAATTTCTAATGTTTCACCATAATCCTTAAGTAGATAAAGAAATTTCCCTGCATGCCTTGTGATTGATCTTTGATTCCTGAATAACAATAATAATTCTTAAATCATATTACATGTTATTACTACTTGTGTTTGCTCTATATTTTAATTTATGGGCTTCATTTAGTATCATATCTTGTAATATGCTAAGACTCAAAACTCATATATGATTGTGGAGTCTTAAGATACTATCACTTCTATATCTTAATAGTTTTCGTCTACCATCCTTCATTGCTTACTTAATCATCCAATTCTATAATTTATTTAACTATAATTAATTATGAATTACTTTGCATGGTCATTATTGTTCTATTAGACTAATTGACATGAGACTATCTAGAAGTGTACGCCTTCAACAATGTCTAGTTAACACTACCAATCTACTTCTTAAGTTTAGGCAACAACAGCTAACAAACCAAAATACAATTTGAAAAGTAAATTCTTAATGACATTAGCTAAATGTTATTAACCTTTTACATATTCAAGTGTTCTAGTTACTTTCTATTATACTTAACACATATCTAACTCCTCTTATCTTTCATAACGCTACTTGGTTTATTGGCAACCTATATAGTCTTCCAACTCAGTTTAAGTTTAGAAAATAACTGATAATGCCTAATTCACTTAAACTATGGCTCTGATACCAACTTGTAACGCCTGCCTCCTAGGGCACACCCTGGGGAGCGTTACGCATCAGATATATACAGAACACATAGTAACCCAAGTTCACAGCGAAAGTCTAACTTTGATTAACATCATAGCATACTATACATCTGGCATACTAGATATACATTACATCAATTTAACTGGAGATCCAATCTTCAATTACTACTTTAGACCTCTATTTTCTCATAAGCTAGCCCGTAATCTCCACGCACTGCAATCATTTTACACCTAGGATGTGTGTCCAAAAAAAAAAAGATTTAAGACTCAAAATTCAAAACATATTGATATTGACTATTGCATCAAGCAGATACAACCATGACAAACAGATAGGAACAGAGTAATCACAGTATAAATTCACATAACCAGGCTATGTATACAAACTCCACTGGCTAAAGCAGAATCATACAAGCAGCTCTCAAGCATCCTATCAAGCATTGCCACATATCACAGATGCTATTGATAGTCAATTCTTCAATTATTACCAACTATCCGAACATCACATCCCATTTAAAAAAACAGTTCAGAGGAACTCACCTGTTTAGCAGTTACCTAACAGTTGATAACCTTTTCTAGTATAATCTGGTAATATCTCTAGATCCTGATACAGTTTATGTAATCCTAGGTTAGGTAATGATACAACTAACTAGTTATTGTACTGGTTGGATATTGGTTTACGCTGCCTTGTTTAAGCATGGGTGATCAGTCCATGCTTAACTAAGGCTAGGCTACCCAATACCCACCCCTAACAATAACCCTAACGCCTAAAAATAATAATACAAATAATACTAAAACTACTCCTAATAATAATAATAATCTAAAATAAATAATAATTAACTAGATATAAACTTAAACGAAAACATACCTTAAAACTATCTACGACAATCTGATGTAGAGTCTTCCTACTCGATCTCCTACTCGAGCTCTAAAAACCATTACTAACTATACCCAACGGGGTATTTAGACTCGGGATTCTCTTTATATTAGAGCGTTCCCAAAAGATTATAATCTAAACTGAACCCATAAGATCTCTATTATGAACTCCTAAAGCAGTACTTTTCTTTCTGGATCGATGTGGGACAACTTGAGCAGCTTCCTTGCGTTCAAATGCCTACATTTTGCATTGCTTATGAATTTTAAATTTTATTATTATTTTATTATTATAATTAATTCAACAGCTTACTTTGTTTTTCTTTTATAACTTTTTAAATATAACGTTTTATAAAATTTTAAATATGCCGTTGAGACGAGCTTATTATTCGTCTACGGTCGACCCAAGTTTCGTTAAAAACGGAACACATTTAAATATAATATATTATTATATTTATATATATTTAAACGGTCTCTTACGATAATAAAACTCATCTAAAACTTTAAATTTAGAATAGTCATTTCACTCATTACTTACTCGTTTAACAATATACAAAATGTAAAGTTTATATTTCTTTTATTTTAACTATTACATTTGACCCTGGAACTCGGGATGTTACAGAAAAGTTCCAGTTCTACGGTGTAATATAGCAGCCATATTCTCCACTTGACTAACCTCCACTTCCACACCATACAAGAGGCTTTTTGAATAGGTGACTTTTAATCCAGACGCCAGATGAAAGCTTCTAAGGATTCTTTTTAGGTTTAAAGCATTTTCTTTGACCATTCACCAATAAATACGATAGAGTTGGATCCGACGGCGAGCAGGATATACCTTTAATAGACCCGCTAAGCATGCTTCTTTTATGATACCGGACAAGGCCTCCATTGCAATTATGAACAAGAAAGGGGACAACGGGTCACCCTGTCTTAAGCCTTAGTTACACGAGAACTCTTGGCCCCCTTATTCTTAATGAATGTTTAATTTTATAAATAATTTTTAACTCAACTAATTAAGGTGAGATATTGAATACGTAATGACACGATGGTCTTGTGTTTAATTATCATTCTGAACAAAAATGCTCATTGTTCAGAAGGTGGTTTTCGCTAGTGGCGGAGCTTAAACCATACTATAGGGGAGCGGAGGCGAAATAAACTATTTTAGAGGGGGGGGGGGGGGGACTCCATATGTATTAAAAATTTAAACTATCAGGCCGAAATTTTATACTATCAAGCTAAAAATTAACACTACTGATAAAAAAAGAGGGGGGGGTGTCCCTCCCCGCCCTCAATAAGCTTCGCCCATGGTTTTCGCAATTGTGCGTTTTCTTCTAAGAGGGATGGGGTTGCGGTCCTAGCTGCAAAACGGATATGTGACCTTGATTAAAATACACATATCATTCGTGGTAGGGTCGTACATTTACCGTTAATAAAACTTAATTTTTAATTATTTTAATGTAATACGTTATTTTAAAAGTATTTTATTTTTCTTATCTTTTCTAATAAACCAAAATAAATTTTAGACACATGGTCATTTTTTAACTTGTACACGTTATATCCGTCTATGCTCCACTTAAGATTGTCCGCATGTATTCACCACAATAAAACTTGCAAATTTTGATAAACAAAACTTTTGTTTTCAAAAGGCCTTGCTTAGTAAATGCCTTTTTAATTCTATAGATATAAATAAAACGATGAGACTTAATTTAATTAAAATACAATTTATTTCTTTCTAATCATTATCAAAAATAAAATATTTTAAAAAAGAAATATAACGAAATTTATGTTTATGAATAATAAATATTTTAAAAAGAGCTATAAAATACAATAAAACTTGTAAATGTTACAATTTAGGTCTACCGTACCTGCTTATGGTTGGTCCATGCGGCAGTTAGAAGTAGGTCCACGTGGCAGTCCCTTAGTGGTCCATGTAGCTGGCCCACTTTATTTTTATATTTTTTTAGTTTCCTCGATATATGTTATATCTATTGTTTAGAAAACTTAATTTGCGCATTGTCTTAGTGTCTCTGAGCTTTGCCTCGATCCATGCAACGCTGGTTCAAAGCTAACCACCGCAAACTTTGGTTTTTAATTTTAATGTTTTGTTTTCTTTCTTAAATAGTTTTATTATTATTTAACTTAAGAATACGTCAATGTCTTAATTTAGGTTTCTTTTTTATTTTATTTGTTTCTTTTATCAACTAACTAAAAATATTTTAAAAGGATGGATTTTATATTTAATTGGTTATTAATTTAACTTCTTTTTTTGTTATATTTGTTTTTTAACGTAACAATGTGATGTTTTTCTAAAGTTCGAGTATGTAGTTATACACTCTTATGTCCATTCGCTTTCTCGAAACGTCATTTAGCTAACATATTACTGTGTTTTCCAAAGTTAAAAAAATGTAATCCTGCCACGTAGGGCGGTATAACTCATAGTTTTTACTAATTTGAAAGAGGTATTTTGGATGTTATTTTTGTCTACTCCTCATGACCTCGTCTACTTACACATGTCAGGCTGCACTATTTTTTTGCTATTTTTGTTTGCAATCTATCATTTAAAGTAATGCAAAATAATAATATATACATAACATCTAATCAAGTTGTACAAACGCACATCTACTTTATTAGCATGCCACAGGCTGCAAACGAACCGAACGAACACGAACAATGTATTGTTTGTGTTCGTTCGTTCAGAAATAAACTTGTTCATGAATTGTTCACGAACACTTATCGAACGAGATTCTTTGTTCGTGTTTATTCATTAAGAAAATAAACATGTTCATCAACTGTTCACCAACACTTTCCGAACGAAAATGAACACAAACAAAAGCAAACGAACACAAACAACTGTTCACTAACATGACGAACACAAAAAACTTATAAACACAAACGAATACAAATGATTATAGATTTATTTTAGAATAAAATTTACATTTTTATTAAAAACATTACACAAAATCAATCAAAAATAAATAAGTACTTAACATAAATATCAAAAAATACTTGATATAATAATCAAAAATAAATAACAGAAAAATTAAGAATATAAATGAACACATTAACGAACATAATGAACATTCACGGCGGACATTAACGAACATAACGAAGACATTATCGAACGTTTACGAATATAAATGAACGAACGCGGCTTGTGTTCATGTTCATTCGTTTAACTAAAAGAACGGAATTTTCTTGTTCGTGTTCGTTCATTTACTAAACGAACGAACATAAACGAACTTTCTGCCGAACGGTTCACGAACTGTTCGCTGAACGTTCAGTTCGTTTGCAGCCCTACATGCCACTTCTGGAACTATAGGTTGTTTAGAGCATTTATAGTAGTTGCTTCATTTTGATTTAAATGTTAGTCTTATATTGTGGAGATAGTTGTGAGTGATTATAAGTGACGTATAAGAAAATTTTAGGATTGTACCGTGATTCTTCATATTTGGAGAAACACGGTACGAACCACATAAATTTTTTAATATTTATAAAAGTGGTTGTGAGTAGAGGTGAGAAACGAAAGAATGAAATTAATCATTAATTACATTGTACTGTTTGGTTATCCTTTATAAATAAAATAAATATTAATTGTGTTGTTTATTGGGTATGAAAAAATAAAAGAATGAAATGTAAAATTAGTTATGATGGTGATGGCTGTTGTGGTGGTGGTCGGTGGTGGGTTTCCGATGGTGGTGGGGGCCAGTGGTAATTTACAGTGGCAGTGGTGGCCGGTGGCGGTTTACGGTGGCAGGTGGCGGTTTCTTGTGGCGGCGGTGGCTGTTTACGGTGGTGGCGGTGGCGGTGGCAGGTGGCGATTTCCGGTAGCGGCGGTGGCCGGTGGCGGTTTTCGGTGGCGGCGGTGAACGGTGGCTGTTTCTGGTGGTGGTGGTGGCCGGTGGCGGTTTCCGATGGCGGTGGCGGTTCCCGGTGATGGAGGTGGCCGGTGGTGGCGGAGGTGGCGACGTCGGTGGTCGGTAGTTGGCGGCGGTAGTGGCCGGTGTTTTTTACGGTGGACCGGGGTGGTCGGTGGCGGTTTCGGTGGTGGCGGTGGCGGTGGTGGCGGCGACGTAGGCTGGTGGTTTGCGTTGCGGGGGCGGTGGTAGCCGGTGGCTGTTTCCGGTGCCGGCGGTGGCCGGCGGTACCGGTGATGGCGGTGGCTGGCTGGGTTGGCAGAGGTGGCGATGTCGGTGGTCGGTAGTTGGCGGGCGGTAGTGGCCGGTGTTTTTTAGGTGGCGAGGGTGGGCGGGGCGGTTTCGGGTGGCGGCGGTGGCGGTGGCCGGTGGTGTCGGCGACGTAGGCGGTGGTGTTTTTGCGGTGGCGGTGGTGGCCGATAGCGGTTTCCGGTGGTGGTGGTGGTAGGTGGTGGTTTCTGGTGGAGGTTTTCGGTCGCGGTTTCCAGTGGCGGCGGTAGCCGGTGGCGGTTTTCGATGTGGGCGGTGGCGGCGGTGGCGTTGGTGGCCGATGGTGGTTCTAGGTGCGGTGGTGGTCGGTGATTGGCGGCGGATTCAATTGTGGCCGGTGGTTGGCGGCTGTGAGTGCGGTGCTGGCTGATGGTTTTTGTGGTGGCGGTGATGGCCGGTGATGGTTCCTGATGGCTGTTGGGTGGCGACGACGGTGGCGGTGGTTGGCGGCGGAAGGGGGTGGTCGATGGTGGTGGTTGGAGGTGCGGGGGGTGGTCGATGGTGGTGGTGGCGGCCATGGCGGGTGGTGGTTGGAGGTGCTGGGGGTGGTCGATGGTGGTGGTGGTGGACATGGGTGGTGGTGGTTGCAAGTGACGAACAATCTTGGTGGCCGTTTGTGGGTGAGTGGGTGGTGTTGATGACAAGAAGGGAAGGAATGAAAAAAAAAGAAGAGGGAGTGAATGGAATGATTTTGAACCAATGGATCAACTATATAATGGTTATTCCATTACGTTCACTAACCAAACATGTATTTCATTCACCATCAATGATTATTTTATTTCGCACTTAATTCACACGTACCAAACGATACCTTATGTATTCCACTTGTATAATTCATAGCCTTGTAGTAGAATGTTCGGTTTTGTCAAAATCATAATCTGTTTGAAAAATTAAAAGGATTTTGTTAATGTTAAGATAGAACACAACAACACGAAAATACATAATCATAGCAAATGAACACGTAAAGAAAAATAAAAAGCTAACACTTAAATTTTTATTTGGTAATGGGTTTTCGATGATATATTTTTAATAAAAAAAAAATCAAATAAAAAAACTTTTAAAATGATGATCAAAAATAGGTTGGACTCACCAATATCGTTATGTTTTTGTTATTATTGTAATAGAACAAATGTTAGTTTATTTCATATGTAATTTGTAGTTTCTGTTCTAGCGAAACTACGAGCAAAACTGAGTTTCGCTCGTAGTCAATATGTTTGTGTTACCCGACGAAATTGTGTTTCGTCACCGGGGTGAAACTAGGTTATGGGTCAAGACAGTTTCGTGGTCAACGAAACTGTCAGCGAAACTGGAGTCTGTGTGGGTGTATATATATATATATATATATATTCTATGTTTCTCTCATGTAACTAACACTTTGCAAACACTAATACGAAATCTTTATTATTGTGAGTGTGTGACGGCTGAGTATTGGCTCGGAGCATATTGTTATCTGTCACACCCTTAATTTCCACAAACGCGGTTCTATCGTTAAGCACGTGACATACCAGGATCTCAGCCGTTAGTTACACCAAACGACACAATAATTACAAAACATAGTTGTGCAATATTATTAGAAATTCCCAAAAAACATAAATTAATAGTAAACTTATGAAAACAATTGCGGAAGCGTAAATAGTTAAACATTAATATTCGACTAGTGCAAAAACACGCGCAACCCAAATAAATATAAACTGGTCAAAACTAGCGTTTAAACATGTTTATGCAATGCTCCTAGACGTGCACACCTTATGAACCTTAAAAAAATATGCTAAGTGTCAATACAGGGTTGGTGAGTTCACAGATTTTAATAATCAATAATATAATCAAAAGCAGATCTAGTAAACAAATTATATCAGTAGATAGCTAGTCTACATAACAAGTTACATAGTGTATGAAGTTCGTAACCGAAGCTGACAATGTAAATGTATGCCTCGGCTATGGCTACCAGACCATAGCAACATAATTAGGTCAATTAAACACCCGTTTGACGTGCAGTCGTGCTAGCGCGACTAGCCTGGGTGGGGTTTGTCAAACCCAGTAGATCTTCTCAGAATTACCTCGCTAAAGTACATAAATTAACGGTTCGAAAGTGTGAACTTAATTTGGTACTACGACACTAGTAAACATGTGATAATACAGCAATACTGATCAAACGAAAAATATTTTGAAAAGAACATGTTTCTCTTCCTAAAAAGAGATTATAAGAAAGTATGGCCGTATCACTCGAATGCACAACAACACGTAAATACAACACAAATGATTGGGTTCCAGTTAACCTGAATTTCATTTAATATTTAATTGAGATTAAATATTAATAATAGAATTAATTGTTGATAATAGAATGGTATGGTTCGTGATCACGGTTCGGTTACGACACAAACTAACAATTGTTTCCCCCATTCACAAGTAATATAGTCAAGCACAGACTCACATCCCCTGAGAGGAACCCAGTATCACGTATAGAAGTACATTTTAATTACATCACCTATTTATAATAAAACCCACACTTTAATAGCACGCAACCCCTTTATATTAATGTACGATGGCCAATTATGACACCCTTAAGGTAATTTATCCCTACTTATTCATTACTTCACATAAACTATGAAAAGGACACCTTTATAATGCGTTATACCCACCCTTATACCAATTGTTATGCACACATATTTCACCATATCATCGTGTTTGCACCACAGACATACATGCATAAAGCAACTCGTATCCAAGCTAAATAGGGTTTACAAACACGGTTCATGAGGTCCATAAAGACTGCAGGCGCATTTGTCAATCCAAATGGCATGACTACGAACTCAAAACGCCCGTATCGAGTTCTGAAAGTTTTCTTGGATATGTCTTCTTCTCAAACCCTGAGCCGATGATATCCAGATCTCAAATCAATCTTTGGGTAGTAACTCGATCCTTGCAGTTGGTCAAATAAGTCATCGATACGTAGGAGAGGGTACCGATTCTATATTGTAACCTTGCTCAGTTCTCGATAGTCCATGCACATCCGAAAGGTTACATCTTTCTTCTTCAGAAATAACACACGGTGCTCCCTAAGGTGAAGAACTAGGGCATATGAATCCTTTTCTAATAGTTCTGCAACTGTTTTGACAATTCTTGAAGTTCGTTCGATGCCAAACGATATGGTGCCCGAGCGATAGGGGTAGCTCCTGGTGTTAGCTAGATCTGAAACTCCACTTGCCTGTGTGGAGGAAGACCAGGCAAGTTCTCTGGAAACACTTCAGGAAAGTCCTTAACGACAAGAATATCCTCAATTGTTTCTCCTCAATTCGTTTCTCCTCAATCTCGTGTTTGAACCCATAGACATACATGCACAAAGAAACTCGTATCCAAGCTAAAACACACAAACCAAAAGCATACACTACAATTCCTGTTACCACCCAAAACAACCCCGTGCACACACAATACATTGCCATGACACGTGCACACACAATACATGCCTATACCATCTACATCACCATCAACACACACCTCATCACACACCATAACACAAAGCATACATACTCACAGAAACATATGCGCAGCCTCACAAGAACCAAGAAACACAAAACACCACAACATACACCAGGCATACACATACTTATAACATAACATACATACAATCATACCACCCACACACACAATCGCACAAAACACACACAGTCGCATAACACACACACACACCGTCGCACAACACACAAGCAGATCACCCACGCTACACACGGCCCACTCGCAACAGCCCCAAAGCATACAAAATCACACGCACAACAGCCGCCGGACCGATCGTTCTATGCACCGCTACCCTCAACCAAGACTGTTCAGAATACGACAACCGCGCGTGAAACTATACGCAATACATATAAGATCAATAATGATTAAAGCAAAACGGTAAATGAAACGAACCCGATAGATCCCACGTCACGCGCACAGCTGCTTGGAGTCACAAGGAGGGAAGAGGGGTATCGAGAGGGGTCGTCGGTGATCGAAGGTGGCTGCACGTTCAGAATTAGGGTTACGGAGAGGGATGCAAGTAGGTTTCAGAGGAAAAGGAAGTTCGGAGAAGAGGTTTGATTTAATAAGGTTTTTTAAACAAATTACACTTTAGCCCCTTATTTTAGCATTAATTGCATTGTTGAACTTTAATTTGTTTATTTTTTAGGTTAGTTTAGAATTTGGTAATAATAAATCATAATTATTATATTCCATTAGTAAAATGTAGTTTTAACGAGTTACGATGCTAACCTGGACATACGGGGTGTCACATTATCATCTTTTGAGCTTTATATCATCTAGGTTGTTATTGTTTTACAGATTAAGGACAAATATTGAAACTTGGTATTGCTTAGATTGTTGTTATTCAGTGGTTTATTTGAGTTTTCTAAATCATTGCACCCATTATCAATCATATGGACCAAAAATATGGTATTAGAGCCTTAGTGCTCTTGATTTGTTGATTTTTGGTTGGTTTTTAGCTAAAACACTATTTCATTCATTTTGGGTATTGTTGTGTGTGTTTTGGATTGGAAATCGATTGAGGATCATCTGTTATTTGCATAGGAAGCTATCCCACTCATCTGATCATAAATTCATTGTGATTTGGTAAATTTTGGTTGATTTCGTGTTCAAAAAGTTTGCAGATTCAAGCTATGAAACTACATCTCCCGTCAACGAAACTACATATTCTATGGTTTGGGGTTGATCTTCTACACTCAGCGAAAGTACTTGATTTTGAACAAAAGTTCATGATTTTTGCTTGCCAAAACAAGCGAACGTGCTGCCAAATTGTCCTCATAATGAAAGTTCTAGTGGTTTGAGCGAATCTATTTCCGAAACTAGTGTTTCCGAGCATTTGTTCGAGCGAAACTACTGCCCGATTTCTGAGCGAATCTAGCAATGATTGTGTGTTTGTGTTCCAGAGCAAAAGTACCAGCGAAAGTAGAGTTCACAGCGAAATATTTTCTATTTCAAAAATGACAACAACAAATATCACCATTTCTGATTTGGAAAGTGTAGCACCCAATAGGCCACTGAGGCTTATCAATGGTGACAATTTTGAGGACTGGAAACATTGTTTGAAGCTTTCTTCTACTATACTGATCACAACAGTGGGAGTCAATTGTCAATGGTCCATACACTTCAACCGTCACTATTGGAGAAGTTACCTCACCGAACACTGATCCATCAACCTTTACAGAAAAAGACCTTAAGTAATCAATCATGATCAGAAAGCATTCGGGGCTTTAACTCTATGTTTAGCTCAAGACATCTACAACCATTTTGCTGAACACCAAGAATGCAAAGTCTTTGTATGATTCATTGTGTGAGTTTATGATGGTAATGAGGATTTGAAAAAGGATAAGAAAGCCCAAGCTGAAAAAAGAGTTTAACTCATTTGTTGGACACAAAAATGAGAGCTTACTAATCTTACCAATCAATTTCTGTCCTTCTCAAGCAACTTAAAGAAATATGATGAACAATTGGGTAACCATGAACAAGTCACAAAACTCTTGGACTCCCTTCCACCATAGTGGACCTACAAGTTAGACTGTTAAGACAGGAAATAAATTTTACTAACTATAAATCATGGATGTTATCAACAAGCTGAAGTCATTTGATTTGGATATGAAAAGAAGAGTATACAATCAATCCATGGTGCCAGTTACAGTTTATCCATAAAATGCTACATTGATTTCATCTGCTGCAAACTCTTCAATGCATTGTGTAGCTTATGGTAGGTCTTCTGGATATGGGTGTCATAAGTCTAGTGGTGGATCATCAAGTGCCGGTTCAAACTCAGAGGCTTAGTCACTACTCAGTTTCGTATGATACTATGGCACTGTTTGGG
>JACCIY010000209.1:0-83910 GCA_025506505.1 Flaveria sonorensis | reverse complement strand
CTCATTTTGGAATTCCTTGACCTGTGTCATCACATCAGAGGTCATAACCAACTGGTAAGCTTTCACTCGGATTGGCTAGGGTCTCTCCTTTTGGCTAAGGGGATCCCCACAACGTTGGCCTTTCCCTGTGGTAGTGCATCTCACAATCATAGTCCTTGATTAACTCTACCATCCTCCTTTGCCTCATATTGAGGTTCTTCTGCTCAAAGAAGTATTTCAAGCTCTTATGGTCAGTGAAGATAGTGCACTTCGTGCCGTACAAGTAGTGCCTCCAAATCTTCAATGCAAAACCACATCTGCTAGCTCCAAGTCATGAGTAGGGTAATTAGCCTCATGGATTTTCAACTGTCGGGACGCATAGCCTATAACCCTTCCCCGTTGCATCAGCAACACCCAATCCTGAATAAGAGCATCCGAATAGACCACCAATCTTCATTCCCTTTGGTAAAGTCAGATAGGAGCTTGAGTCAATCTTGTCTTTAACTCCTCAAAAGCATTCTCCTGTTCCAGACCCTATACAACCTTCACATCCTTGCGGTTAGCTTGGTCAGGTGAGGCTATCTTAGAAAAGTCTTGAATGAATCTCCTGTAATAGCCCGCCAAACCTAAGAAACTGGGTATCTCGAATGGCGTCTTTGGAGTCTTCCATTGCATCACCGCCTCCACCTTTGCCGGTCTACCATGATCCCTTCGAATTTACCACATGACCCAAAAACTGACCTCGCGCAACCAGAAAGCGCACTTGGAGACTTAGCATATACTTCTCTCTTCTAAGTGTCTCCAATACCTCACGAATATGATCGGCATGCTCTTCTTTGCTTTTTCGAATAAATCAGGATATCATCGATAACACAATCACTGATTTATCCACATCGCCCGACACACCTGGTTCATCAAATCCAAAAAGGCAACTGGCGCTTTAGTTTAGACCAAAAGACATAACGAGAACTCATATGTCCATAATGCATGCGAAAAGCTGTTTTAGGTATATCCTGCTCCTTCACCTTCAACTGATGGTACCAGATCGAAGATCTATTCTTGAAAACCAACTGGCACCTTGGAGCTGATCAAATAAGTCATCAATTCTAGGTAGTGGATATCGGTTCTTCACCATCAACTTATCTAACTCATGTTAGTTGATGCACATCCTCATACTACCGTCCTTTGTCTTTACAAACAAGACCGAAGCACCCCCGGGAGAGATACCTCAGTCGAATGAACCCTTTGTCCAACAACTCTTGCAACTGAACCATCATTCCTTCATCTCTGACGAAGCCATTGATATGGTGCCTTGGCAACAGGTTGAGCACTAGGTATCAATCGATCTGGAACTCGATCTCGCGGTCCGGTGGCACACCTAGTAAATCTTCTGGGAACACGTCTGGAAAGTCACACACAACTGTATGTCAAAAAATTGTGGTACTGACGCATCCACATCCTTCACGTAAGCCAGATAGGCACTACATCCACGTTTCATGCACTTCTCTTCCACCACCATCAAATCACCTCGGAACCGTAGTAACTCGATCATCGTAGATCGTCACCGAATTCCCATCAGGCACATCAATCGATCATCTTCTTGCGACACACAATATTTGCCTCATAGGCCCTACCCATCCATCCCCAGAACCACATCAAACCCACCTAGGGCATCATGAATAATTTAGAGCGAGAACTATGGCCTTCCAACTCTATGTCACAATTCTCTATCAGATCAGAAATCCTGGTAAACTTACCAATGGTAGTTTCTACATCAAGGGCTCATCAATCTTTCTACTCCTAACAGGAACTTAGCACAAAAGGCAGCAGAAATAAAACTCTTACTAGCACCAAATCAATAGTACAAGGCATAAGTTTGGTTTACTAGAACGTACCTGACACGATTTGGGTCCACCCTAGCCTCCTCCCGTCATCGTGAATGCTCTGGCTTTTGCTTTCGGTCCCTCCTTCTTAACCCCTTTCTTCACCTCGGAGCTCTCGGCCCTTGGCCTCTTGCAATCCCTGCTCAGATGGCCCTCTTCACCATAGTTATAACATCTTACACCCCACACTCTCTTGCCATATGACCGGGCTTCCCACACTTGAAGCAAAGATTCAGTCCCCACTTACCCTCCCCTGAATGTTCCTTCCCGCACTTACCATACCTCTTCGTTCTCGTTCCTGTTGTTACTACCCTTCGTCATCCACCTTGCCCTCTTGTTGCTCGGGGTAAAACCACTACACGACAAACCGCTTCCCATTTCCAGTTCCCACGTCCCCGCCACCCTTTTTACTCACCTCTACCACTGCCACCTCTCTCTCCTCATATATAGCTCCCTGCCAATCAACCACCGACCTAAAAGTACTTGGCCTAGCGGTAATCAGTCCGGCGGATCCTGCCGGCAAACCCTGTATGTACCTCTTGATCTTTCTCGTACACCGCGTCACCTAGTCTGGCACCAGCCTTGCCATCTCGTTGAACTTAGTCGTGTATTGCTGGTGTGTTATAGTTCCCGCCTCCACTGTAGGAACTCTCTCTTAATCTTGTCAAGCTCCTTGTGAGACAAAACTCCTCGATCACCATCTCTTTAACTCACTTCCACCTCAATCCCAACAGCCCTGCTGCCCTCCCTCGTCCTGGACAATATTGTCCCATCAGCATAAGGCCGAGTCCCGAATGAGTTGGGTAGAAAACTTCACCTTTGGTCCTCTCAGCACTCCTGTATCGAGCACCGCCTCCATCTCCCTCACCCATCGGTGAGCACAGCATCAGCATTACCATTTCCATCAAAATTTGGGGCTTGCTCTCTGGAATGCCCCATAACTACACCCCTTGCGGTTTCCTATACCTCTTCCCCTCCTCTTCCTCTTCATCGCTGGAGATGACCATCGTTAGTTTCCGGTTGCTCCCCTTTACCTGAGCCTCTCCCAACAGTCCTCCTCCTCTCCTCCTTCTTTTCTTTTCATCCTCCCTCACAGCACGAATAACCTCGGTCACCACAGACGGCAGATCGTCTGCATGACAATGAACTTCCTCCACAACTGCCTCCTTCACAGAGCTCTCAGATTAGCCTCTCATCACCGCCTTCCTAGTGATGAAGCTCGGCTCTGTAGGAGCCATCTCAGCAGCCTTAGCCTTGTTCTGGTGACACGTGGCCAGCACCACGACCACCCTGCATGCCTCCTCGAGAAGCCTTCGAGATCTACCACCCCCATCCTCTAAACACTATAAGATTCAATACCAACACGGCCATTCAAGGTAATAGCTCAGATTATGTCAAGTATAGTAGTCCCTAATTACAGTGGCCAGTTGTGATTAACCACTTACTTTACTCTTCATCCCCCACGCATTGCCTATCCTGACTACATTAGTATCCAAATCTACTAAGAGCACATAAATCAGATAGCACACGCACATAATACTATTTAACCTTAAGAAGTTATTACCTGATGGCATGTAGCTACTTAGGCTGGCATCACTCCACTCGGTCCATTCTTAGTTTAAGTTTAGGTTTTGAAAATATTTACCATTTCTCTTAAACTTGGCTCTGATACCAACTTGTAAGGCCCCGTTCTCGGGAACCCCATTGTTGGTCAATCACAACCTCATTTATATCAAAACATATTAAGATTTATTAAGTGAATAAAACATTGCATGGAATAATTCATCAAAACCATTTCACACGCTTTAATAAACACATTTGCCAAGTAATACGTCGTTGTTTACAAGATTACAAAATATCACTTAGTTGTATTACAAAACAACATCATTATTATTGCATGAGATGGATGCCAGTCTTTGCCCGCCAAGTAGCTTCACCGTCATGCCATCCTCAGCAACAAACTACCTTTCAACTGAAATGCATAAAAAGTCAGTGTTGCTGAGTGAGTTCTAGTTTTATAAGTAAATACTTTACTCTTAGTAAAACCTTTCCTTTACTTCGTTCATGATCACACAACATACATAGATCTTGATAATATCATTATTATCTTTGATCATCGTTCATATCATTCATTTTCGCATTTTTTCATTATCTTTCACTTCTATCTAGATCCTGTCATAAGCTATACCCCATCATTAGGCACGAAGCCACCTCAGTCTTAGGGTTAAGCGCAAGGATCCCCGTTTTGTATGTATGGATCAGTCACCAAGACTGACCCCCCTGTGTGTACACCCTCCATGGGTTAGCCAAGATCGCAAGCTATATTGCACACAGTTGAGCTAACAACTCTTCATTGAGTTATGAACCTCTTTAAATTTGCTTGCAAGACTTTCATTCATTCGTTATGTTCCACTTTTCATTATCTTTATCTTCCACTTCGGTTATGATAATACTTTAAGTATAAGAGCATTAACACACCAAGTAAAGTCACGTAATATTAATAAGGAACATTAATAACAAGCCACAAACATGCAACACATGAACAAACATAACCCACCAAAACATTCCAGAGCTTAACCATTAAAATCTATTTTTCCTAAAATTTTAGAAAAATTCAAAGGCAACTTAGCACATGAGCACTACGCAGGCGCACGGACATTTGGCGCATGGGAACACTTGGGCGTACGGGAAAAACTTAGGCGCTTTGGGAACTATGCAGCTTATGGTTACTTGGGCGCATGGGCAGTTTGGGCGCATGGGTACTATTCCAGTTCCAACTTATGCTAATTTCAGTTCTTGATCATCATTCTACATATTTTTAGCCCAAATCTAGCATACTAAGCTCATAAAACCAGCATACCAACCACATAATATGGTCAAAACATTCACAAACACACACACCCATGAAAAACAGGGAACACATACGGTTCCACACACTGAGTTGGTAAAATGATAATTTACATGCATTTCAGCCCCAAAACAAGTTTAAAACAGAAAAACCGAGGATCTAGAACTCACCTACAGCAGCCTTCGAGTAAAACCTCCTCCAACTCGAGAGTACTTGGAGTTCAACACCTAAACACACCAAAACACCCAACCGAACGCAGAAAACACATAAGACTCGGTCCACAAGCTGAAATTCAGCTAAAAAAACACACAAAACTTACCTTCTAGACGATCTTCTTCTTCTGTCTAGAAAACCAATGGAAAAACTCTGCTGTGTTTCTTGTCTGCAGCCGAGCAGTATGAGGAGTAGGGTAGTGGGCGGCCATGCCACACTTTTTAAACATAATAATAATAAAGTTTGCCTCTTGCACAACTTTAACCCCTTAACTTGGGTTAATTCACCTTTTTTATACTTCTCTTTTCTTTTCTTTTTCTTTTTCTAAAAAAATATCCGGTGTTACATTCTTTTTTGAACTCTGATGTTAAATCATTTGTGTAGGATCAATATGGTGGATGTTGGAGGAGCTTGATGGGTGACTCTTCTTTAAATAGTACTCTTAACAGATGGATCAATGGACTTGGAGAGTACTTTTTTTTTGCTTTTGCTTGTACTTGGGTGGAGCTACAGACTTTTAACTTGCTATATTTCCCTTTAAAGGTGATTCTTGTTCTTATCCATGCAACTCTAGATAATTTTGCTTGTTTGATTAGAGCAATAATGATCTTATTCAATGAAGTTGCTTGATCTTTATCATAGTGCAAGTATACAAGTTATCTTTATACCTTCTTTGGGGAGTTTCCATTCTTTTGGTTATCATGAATCTCTTTTTTTGATCATGAACTTTACCATTTAACTCTTCTTCAGCAGTCATAGGCTTCTTTCTTTTGTGCGAAAAGACAATGGAAGAAGAGGATGCAGTATGTTTGAGTGCTGGAAGTTCAACAGATAGATGTTTCCTTACCATTGTAGTTGGTTCATCAGTAGTTTTCTAAACTCTCATAGGTTTATTAGTGACTTTTGGGCCATCTGTATTAACATTCACCTCAGAATTAACCATGGTTATGGTCTTAACATCCGGTTAACCAAATATCACCTCACCAGATTTCTTGAGTTTAGACTCAGGTGTATCTTTTTCATATCTTTGATGTTGAGTTGTTTCTTTTTAAAGTGTAATCCTATATCTTTTCATATTATCTTTCATAGTTTGTGATCCCCTTATATAGACTATCATCTACCCAGTAGATCCAACTGCTAACTGAATCTCCTACGTGATAGATTCAGCAGTTGTCTCTTCTGAAGATTTCTCAAGTACCATAGAAGCCTTAGATAGAACCATAACCATATGGACTTCTTCCTTGGCAAATGATTTTGGATTAGCCTTAAGTCCCGGTACTGTTTTCAATTTGATGCTTACTCATCCATCGTTTTATTTAGAAAGAAAGAAGCACCTGACTTTTTGAGATAAGTCATTTTTCTTTTTATGAAGTTGAACTTTTTTGTTTAATATGCTCATAGTATTTTAGAATTCCATCCTCTTCTCCTTGGATCTATCATACCATGCTTATTCAGTTAGCATTTAGTTTGAATTCAACTTTGGATATCGGCTCATAATCTTCATTCCATGTTAAGAAGAATGGACTATTTTCAAACTACTCACTATTTCCATAGCCAACTAAAGAAGATCATCTATTTCTTTGGGCTTATCTTCCCTCTTTTTGGTAGCATCATCTAAGATCCAGATGACACTAATGCTTTAGAGGAAGGTACATCTAAATGTTCTTATGGTGCTCGTGAGTCCTAAAGGCTAAGAATGATGAACTGTTGAATATCTGTGACCTTCCGTATTTTTGTTAAACGTTTGTTAAACCTCGTTATTTCTTGTAAGGGTGTGTTTGTCATTAATGCAATTACGAGGACTTATTTGTAATATCTTAAAAACATTATAAATTGGATGTAATTAAATAATTAATGACAATCATAATGATAAATAATAACATTAATAATATTAAATAATTATAATAAATGTTAATATTATAAATAAATAAATAAAAAACAATATAAGATCAACATTTTAAAACTTGTAAATATATATAATTTGTGCATAAATTAATAATATTAAAACCCCAGGGACTAAAACTGTAAATTTCTTTTAAATTAAACTTTGAATTAAATTGTGTCAATTCTTAAACCACAGGGACCTGGGTGTAAATTTTTAAAGAAACCCAACCCACACCCCGATTCCCCGGCAACCCTCCGGCCACACTCCGGTCGATCTCCGGCGACCCCAAAACCCGCAAAAATCATCGAATTTAATCCAATTAAACCGTAAATTACCACCCCTTGTCAGTTTCGAACCCTAACAAATGGTTTACGTGAAATTAAAAGCTATTTTGATGTTAATCGAACTTGAAACTGTAAAACAATCAAACCAAAATCGGTTTTACCATTAGATCAAGTTAATAATGCAATTAAACGGGCACTAACGTTTCTCTAATCATCTCGAACTCAATGTGATGTTTTATTAAACTTGAAACAACATTTGACATAACAAATTCGACCTGAAACGGCCGACTATAATACTATAGCCGTTGGACATGTATATGAGCAAATCGAACCTATAAAAGAGAGGGCAAATGTTCTCGACACTTCCTTTTCACTATCTGCAACTTCAATTTCACCAAAAACACACACACATCAAGAAAAGTCGCAAACGGGTTCGAACTTAAAATCATCAAGAACAACATCAATCAGGTAATTAAATACAGGTTGATACTCGATTTCAAATGGGAAACAAAAGCCCCAACATTAATTTTATGTTCAGGACCGGATTCGTGTTCGATTTGATCCATTGGGGAAAACTAGGGTTCATGTGATTTGGGTGGATTATGTTTTTAAATTAACTTTTCTGTTCTTAGACACAAACAGGGCCTTGACCCGGCGGTTTGTGTGTTGGTTACATTGGCAAAGGGCCAGGGTTCGAACCTAAGGCCCTGCCACAATTTTTTTTAAAAGTTTTTTTTTAATATTTTAAAATCTTGAAAAATATTTAATAATCATATAAAATTATTTTAATCAAATAAGTAAATAAATAAAATCATTTTCTTTATATTTCCTTAAAATTCTAAATTAAGAAAATTTCATTTCCTTTAATTTAAAAGTTATACAAAATACAATTTATTATTAATCTCTAATTGTAATGAATTTACACTTAATTTTTAATGTTTTCAATTAAATGATCCTTTATTGTTACATACTTATTTATTTATAATTTTTTTAAGAAAATAACATACATGTACATATTTAAAATATACACACATTGTAATAAAAATAATTTTAATCATTTGGACCTACAAAATTACTATTTTATTAAATAGTAAATAATGATCATTTAATAATAAAGTTTAACTTTTATTAATAGTGTTAATCACTAAAATTCTTATTTAATCATTTAAATACCAAAATGGTAACAAATTGTATCTATTTAATAATTTAAAAATCATGGGTTAAATGGTTTATTAATATAACACCATAATTATCATGATTAACTTCACACGTCGTTCATTTAGGTTGAACGTTAACGAACCCTCGGCATTTCATCAAAGACTTCCCTATTTGCTCATCTTTATTATCCATGTGAGTTTTCATACTCCTTTTTATATTATTTCACACTTTTGGGGTGAAACATGTTAAACGTATCATAAACACACTTGTAACCACGTTTTTGATCTTTTAACACTTGTGCAATTCATCTTATTTTGTCATGGTTATTTGAAATCTTGTAACTATCATGTGATGACCCTTGTAAGATACAATCATTAACTATTGCTAGCCTGGCGACGTCATAGATCTATGGGCCTGACAAGCCTATTTGGTGCTAAAGCCGAGGCATTGCCGGCTCCTAGTGTCGTATTCTTGAGTACTATGGGAACCAAATACACTTAGCTAATCGTTTAATCTTGTAATGGCCATATTTGTCAAGGTTTGTTTGTTACAATTGTTCATCCATCTTTATTTACTTTATGACGTGAATTGCCATCTTTGATATATATCTATGTATAAAAATCTATGGAAACTCACCAACATATTGTTGATATTATTTTTAACATGTTTTAGAAAAGGGCACTGTTTAGCTTATTATTGAAGACTTGCTTACATCTAGGATTGGACCTAGATTAAAAAAAAGACAATTATTATCATATGACGTTGGAAATCTTATGTATTGCTGAATGTTTGAACTTATGTTATTTCTTAGATGTATGTCATGAATATTGATATTTAATAATATTGTCATTTTAAATTATCGTTGTGTGGCATGAACAATCTTAACCCTCACATCTCGACGTTTCCGCCGTTATGGTTGGGGTGTGACAGATTGGTATCAGAGCCTATAACTATAGGGATTTAGGTTATTAGAAATGATGGCCTAGACTATGGTTAAACTAGGGACCCTTTACATGACATTTGCTATAATCTTGTATGCTTATATGCCTATCACATGTTGCATGATCAATTCCTTATGTGCTATTTGTTTATATTTAGAAAATAGTGCCTTAGGATTATGACTTGAACCTTGTATACCCCAACTTCCTAATCCTCTTCGTATGCCTTTAAGTTCTACCACGTCTAATCTCTTCTAAATCATATTCTCGACTACGTGTGGAATTCTACGCATCTTATCGAGTGAAGAAAATTCCTTAGATGATATGTCTAAATCTTGAAAATCTCATCGAGGTTTTAATTCTAATAGCCTTAGGGAAGTGTGAGACACATAAACACCTGTATTCTGGATTTCCTGGCAAAAGGCCCTCGGGCTAAGGCAAGCATTTCATATAAATCTCATTGCGAGACCTGTTATGCTTACCTGGGGATTTCTGGGATGAATGCTAAATTATGGTCAACATACACATCTTCCTCTGGGTAATTGGGATTAAGTCACCTCGACGTGTCCATGTTCCTATTGGCTATGTGGTACCAAATGGAACCATCCTAGTTATATTTGTAAATATCAAAAAATTCTTGATTTCCTGAACTGGTTTATCTCCTAATACTAATATTTTTCTTATTATATATCTTATAGAATGTCTCGTCACCAAGGAAAGCGTGCTACTTCCAACCGCAAACTTGCTGTGATGTTCGCCCGTCAAATGGTTGCTGTACTCCCGATGATGGTTGTTGAACTTAGTAGCACCTTAATGGCCAATAACAGCAACACCGCCAATGGAAACAATGGTGGTGATGGCAACAATGGTCATGGGGAGAATAGCAACAACCAAGGTGGGAACAACCGCACCTGCACGTTCAAGCACTTCAACTCATGCAAACCTACTAGCTTTAGTGGAAAGGAAGGAGCCACTAGACTTCTCGAGTGGTTCGAGAGTATGGAAAACACGTTCATCAACAGCGAGTGTCCCGAGGAGCTCAAGGTCCGCTATGCTGCAAGTGTCCTGCAACAACGGGCGCTCACTTGGTGGAATAGTGAGAAGCAAAACCGTGGTGCTGAAGTTGCCTTGGCATTATCTTGGGAGGAGTTCAAGATTATCATGATCCAAAAATTCTGCCCAAGGAGTGAATTACAAAAGTTGGAGGAGGAATTTTGGAACCTCAAACAAGATAGCGGGAATCATTTGGCTTATTCCACCTGGCATCATGAATTGAGCATGCTTCTACCACACATGGTGGATACCGTACCCAGCAACATCGAGAAATTTATCAAAGGGTACCGCTTCAAATCCAAGATGCTGTGGTGGGAAGTAAGACCATAACTTTGGAGGAGGTGATCAATATCACCACCCAACTTACTGAAAACCATATTAAGGCTGGTACCTTGACGGTGAAGGGTGCCAAGTCAACTGTGAAGGTGACTCCCGAAGTAACAAAGGAGGTGAAAGCTGAGTCGTCATTCAAAAGCAAGAAGCGCAAGTTCACACCGGCCCGTAATTATGCTGTGACAGCACCAAATGCCCCTCAAAGGCAAGCTGTCACCGCAAATCAACCCCCGTGGCAAGGGCTTATACTGGGCCGTACCCGATGTGCAACACCTGCAAGTACCATCATGCGGGGAACACTCCTTGCTGAATCTGCTCGTTGTGTGGAAAGTATGGTCATTTGGTGGCTACTTGCCATCGTGCCCCGAATAATGCTACAATGGTTGCTAATCGAGCCTGCTACAACTGTGGCGAAACTGGGCATTTCCATCCATAATGTCCTCGCATTGCGGGAAATGTGCCACCGACTCGAGGAAGGGCTTTCAACATCAATGCCAACCAAGCCCAAGCCAACAACGACGTAGTGAATGGTACGTATCTATTTTCCTTTAATCGTTCTTTTATCTTGTAAAATCCCTGCCTGCTTTCCATGTGTCAATGATAGTTTATTATTTGAGCAGGTATGTACCTTGTAAATAGTAGATATGCCTCTGTACTTTTCGATTCGGGTGCCGAAAAGAGTTTTGTGTCCTTAGAGTTTGAGCCCATTCTTGCTATGCCGCGTTCTAATTTAGAAAGATCCTTTACGTTCGAAGTCGCCGATGGGAAATCGATCGTAGTTGATGTTATAATACGCGATTGTATCCTAACTTTTAATGAGCATGATTTCATTATCGATCTTATTCCTATGCAACTGGGGAGCTTCGACATCATTATTGGCATGGATTGGTTAGCCAAACAGCATGCTGAAATCATTTGTTTTGAGAAGTGCAGTCGAATTACTCTACCATCGGGAGATACCTTAAAAGTCTTTTGGGAGAGATCATCTCAAAGACTCAAACTTATGTCTTGTATCAAGGCCTGAAAGTGCTTGAGTAAAAATTACGTAGCATTTATGGCTTATGTAGTCAATACGAAAGCCAAGGGGAAAGAACATAAGGATATTCCTGTCGTACGAGATTTTCCTGAGGTGTTTCCTGAGGATCTTAGTGGGTTACCTCCCGATTGGGAAGTTGAGTTCAAGATTGATCTGATCCCTGGTGCAAATCCCGTGGCTAAGTCACCTTATCGTCTTGCACCTTTTAAAATACAAGAACTAGCGAGTCAACTGCAAGAACTGACCGATAAGGGTTTTATTCGTCCTAGTTCCTCACCATGGGGTGCACCCGTGCTATTTGTGAAGAAGAAAGATGGGTTGTTTCGTATGTGCATCGACTATCGGGAACTCAACAAACTCACCGTCAAGAACCGATACCCTCTTCCTCGAATCGATGATCTCTTCGATCAACTTCAAGGAGCTACATAATTCTCAAAGATCGATCTACGTTTTGGGTATCATCAACTACGTGTTCACGACAACGACATTCCAAAGACCGCGTTCCGTACTCGATATGGACATTACGAGTTCATGGTTATGCCTTTTGGCTTGACTAATGCACTTGCTGTCTTCATGGATCTCATGAATCGAGTATGTAAACCGTATTTGGATACATGATCGTGTTTATTGATGATATTCTCATCTATTCCAAGACAAAGACCGATCACAAATCGCATTTACATCAGGTTCTCGATCTTTTGAAGAATGAACAACTATATGCCAAGTTCTCAAAGTGTGAATTTTGGCTCGAAGAAGTTCAATTCCTAGAACATGTGGTGATAGCCAAGGAATTCACGTCGACCCTGCAAAAATAGAAGCCGTGAAAAATTGGTGTGTTCCCACGACCCCAACTGAGGTTCGTTCTTTTCTGGGTTTAGCGGGTTATAACCGTAGGTTCATTGAATACTTTTCGAAGATTGCTAAACCGCTTACGGTGCTAACTCAAAAGAATAGACTTTTTGAGTGGGGACCCGAACAAGAGGAGGCTTTCGAGACTTTGAAACACAAACTGTGTAATGCTCCTATCCTAACTCTTCCCGATGGAAACAATGACTTCACTGTGTACTACGACGCGTCTAGTCAAGGCCTTGGTTGTGTTCTCATGCAACTAGGCAAGGTCATAGCTTACGCGTCAAGGCAATTAAAGGTTCACGAAGTGAACTATACAACTCATGATCTCGAACTTGGTGCCGTGGTATTTGCCTTGAAGATTTGGCGGCATTATCTTTATGGAACGCAATGTATAGTCTACACCGACCACAACAGCCTCCAACACGTGTTCAATCAAAAGGATCTCAACATGAGACAAAGACGTTGGGTTGAGTTGATTAGCGACTACGACTGTGACATTCGTTACCATCCTGGAAAGGCGAATGTTGTAGCCGACGCGCTGAGCCGCAAGATCCACAATAAGACGGTCTCACTTCGAGAAATTCAAGATCGAAGGCAATGGTTTGACATGTTGGGAGAATTTGATACTGAGATTCACGTGGATGTTAATGAGGCTACTATCATGCTTCAAAATATAAGGATTGATAGTGATCTCGAGTTTTGCATCCGCGAGGCTCAACAAGTAGCGTTAACTGAGGAAGGGAAGGATGACGAACTAGCATCTAACATTCGGTCACAATTGGAGACAAAACCAAATGGCATGTGGTATTTCTTGAACTGGCTTTGGATTCCTAACGCGACAATCTCCGTCACTTCATCATGAATGAAGCTCACCAAACTCGATATTCTATTCACCCTGGGTCCGATAAGATGTACATGGATCTGCGTGGCCAATATTGGTGCCCAGGAATGAAGAAGGATATTGCATCTTATGTCTCCAAATGTCTCATGTGCGCAAGGGTCAAAGCTGAACATCAACGGCCTAGTGGTTTACTTGAGCAACCTGAAATCCCTATGTGGAAATGGGAGCATATATCCATGGATTTCATAACCAAGTTACCACGAACCTCTCGTGGCCATGATAGTATATGGGTGATTGTTGACCATTTGACCAAAACGGCACATTTCATACCAATACGAGACACATACAAGGTTTCAAAGTTGACTCGCATCTACATTGATGAAATTGTGATTCTTCATGGTGTGCCGTTGCATATTATTTCCGATCGTGATGCTCGATTCACTTCATATTTCTGGTCTTCTATGCAGGAACTCTTGGGTACTCAATTGGATTTAAGCATGGCTTACCATCCTCAAACGGAAGGTCAAACCGAAAGAACAAGTCAAACTCTTGAGGATTTGCTACGTCTTTGTGTCCTTGATTTTGGTGGTGACTGGGATACGCATCTGCCGTTAGCGGAATTTTCGTATAACAATAGTTATCACTCAAGCATCAAGATGGCATCATTTTAGGCTTTATATTGTCGCAAATGCCGTTCACCGATCTGTTGGACTGACATTGGTGAAAATCTTATTACTGGTCCTGAACTCATCCAAGAAACGATCGACAAAGTCTCCAAAATCCGTAATAATCTTGAGGTGGCTAGAAGTCGTCAAAAGAGTTACGCAGATAAAAGACGCAAACCGTTGGAGTTTCAAGTCGACGACATGGTTCTTCTTAAGGTTTCTCCATGGAAGGATGTTGTTCGCTTTGGGAAGAAGGGCAAATTAGCCTCACGTTTTGTAGGACCTTTCAAGATTCTGAAAAGGATTGGGAAAGTGGCTTACAAACTGGAACTACCTTCTAAACTTAACGGGGTTCATCTTGTCTTCCATGTCTCAAACTTGAGGAAATGTTTGGCCCATGAAAATTTGCATGTTCCTTTAGGGGAAATCCAAGTTGACGAGTCCTTGCATTTTATCGAGAAGCCTGACGAGATTATGGACCGAACGCTAAAGAAGACCCGAACAACTACCACGCCCATCGTCAAGGTTCGTTGGGAAAACAAACGAGGAGCTGAATTCACCTGGGAACGCGAGGATTACATGAAGAAAAAATATCCCCATTTGTTCGCTTAGTCTCATCTTTAATTTCGGGACGAAATTTCTTAAAGTTGGGGAGACTGTGACCTCCCGTATTTTTGTTAAACGCTTGTTAAACCTCGTTATTTCTTGTAAGGGTGTGTTTGTCATTATTACAATGACGAGGACTTATTTGTAATATCTTGAAAACATTATAAATTGGATGTAATTAAATAATTAATGATAATCATAATGATAAAATAATAACATTAATAATATTAAATAATTAAAATAAATGTTAATATTATAAATAAATAAATAATAAACAACATAAGATCAACATTTTAAACTTGTAAATATATATAATTTGGGCATAAATTAATAACATTAAAACCCTAGGGACTAAAACTGTAAATTTCTTTTAAATTAAACTTTGAATTAAATTGTGTCAATTCTTAAACCACAGGGACCTGGGTGTAAATTTTTAAAGAAACCCAACCCACACCCCGATTCCCCGGCAACCCTCCGGCCACACTCCGGTCGACCTCCGGCGACCCCAAAACCCGCAAAAATCATCGAATTTAATCCAATTAAACCGTAAATTACCACCCCTTGTCAGTTTCGAACCCTAACAAATGGTTTATGCGAAATTAAAAGCTATTTTGATGTTAATCGAACTTGAAACCGTAAAACAATCAAACCAAAATCGGTTTTACCATTAGATCGAGTTAATAATGCAATTAAACGGGCACTAACGTTCCTCTAATCATCTCGAACTCAATGTGATGTTTTATTACACTTGAAACAACATTTGACATAACAAATTCGACCTGAAACGGCCGACCATAATACTATAGCCGTTGGACATGTATTTGAGCAAATCGAACCTATAAAAGAGAGAGCAAATGTTCTCGACACTTCCTTTTCACTATCTGCAACTTCAATTTCACCAAAACCACACACGCATCAAAACCCCCAAATCAAGAACAGTCGCAGACGGGTTCGAACTTAAAATCATCAAGAATAACATCAATCAGGTAATTAAATACAGGTTGATGCTCAATTTCACATGGGAAACAAAAGCCCCAACATTAATTTTATGATCAGAACCGGATTCGTGTTCGATTTGATCGATTGGGGAAAACTAGGGTTCATGTGATTTGGGTGGATTATGTTTTTAAATTAACTTTTCTGTTCTTAGACATAAACAGGGCCTTGGCCCAGCGGTTTGTGTGTTGGTTACTTTGGCCAAGGGCCCGGGTTCGAACTTGAGGCCCTGCAACAATTTTTTTTTTAAGTTTTTTTTAATATTTTAAAATCCTGAAAAATATTTAATAATCATATAAAATCATTTTTAATAAATAAATAAATAAAATCATTTTCTTTATATTTTCTTAAAATTTTAAATTAAGAAAATTTCATTTCCTTTAATTTAAAAATTATACAAAATACAACTTATTATTAATCTCTAATTGTAATGAATTTCCACTTAATTTTTAATGTTTTAAATTAAATGATCCTTTATTGTTACATACTTATTTATTTATAAATTTATTTTTAAGAAAATAAACATACATGTACATATTTAAAATGTACACATATTGTAATAAAAATAATATTAGTCATTTGGACCATCAAAATTACTATTTTATTAAATAGTAAATAATGATCATTTAATAATAAAAGTTTAACTTTTATTAATAGTGTTAATCACTAAAATTCTTATTTAATCATTTAAATATCAAAATGATAACAAATTGTATCTATTTAATAATTTAAAAATCATGGGTTAAATGGTTTATAAATATAACACCATAATTATCATGATTAACTTCACACGTCATTCATTTTGGTTGAACGTTAACGAACCCTCGGCATTTCATACAAGACTTCCCTATTTGCTCATCTTTATTATCCATGTGAGTTTTCATACCCCTTTTTATATTATTTCACACTTTTGGGGTGAAACATGTTAAACGTATCATAAACACCATTGTAACCACGTTTTTAATCTTGTAACAATTGTGCAATTCATCTTATTTTGTCATGGTTATTTGAAATCTTGTAACTATCATATGATGATTCTTGTAAGATACAATCATTAACTATTACTAGCCTGACGACGTCATAGATCTTCGGGCCTGACAAGCCTATTTGGTGCTAAAACCGAGGTATTGCCGGCTCCTAGTGTCGTATTCTTGAGCACTATGGGAACCAAATACACTTAGCTAATCGTTTAATCTTGTAATGGCCATATTTGTCGAGGTTTGATTGTTACAATTGTTCATTCATCTTTATTTACTTTATTCAATAACCTATGACGTGAATTGCTATCTTTGATATATATCTATGTATGAAAATCTATGGAAACTCACCAATATATTATTGACATTATTTTTAACATGTTTCAGGAAATGACACTGTTTAGATTATTATTGAAGACTTGCTTACATCTAGGATTGGACCTAGATTAAAAAAAAAAAAGACAATTATTATCATATGATGTTGGAAATCTTATGTATTGCTGAATGTTTGAACTTATGTTATTTCTTAGATGTATGTCATGAATATTGATATTTAATAATATTGTCATTTTAAATTAGCGTTGTGTGGCATGAACAATCTTAACCCTCACATTTCGACGTTTCCGTCGTTATGGTTGGGGTGTGATAATATCAATGGTCTATTAAAGAGGATCTACCTTGAATGTAAGGCCGATTACTCTAGCCACTGATAGCTGAAGAGTACTTGTGATTAATCTTAACTATTCTTACAGCTTGATCTTGTAGAGTTTTGACCTTATTTTCAAGATTAGTTACTCTATCTGCTGAAGCTTTCAAGAGATAGTTCTCAAATTCAAGAACTATTTCCCATTCAGCATACCTTTGTAATCTTTTATTTTCTTCTTCCAAAGCATATATTCGTTAGGCAAGATCTAGGTTGATGGCCGTCAAGGCATCTATAACTTGCATGCTCCATCATCCATAGCTAAGGAATCCTTAGGACTCGATGAGGTCCTCAGTCTAGCCTTTGCACCCTCACCGGTAGATATGGTTTCTTAGCATCCTAAATTCCTCTCTTCAAGAGATGTCTCCTTAGAGACATCCTGAAAGTGAGTTGTCATGGTTAAAGTCTTAGATATGTTGTCTCTGTCCTGTTGATCATTTGATGGATCAGTAGTAGAGACAGTCATTTTCACATTGATACTTTCTTCCCTAGGATAAATCTTTTGTATTGGGATATGGGATAGATGTTTTTACATACATCTCAGTCCCCACTATCTATATAGTATGACCTTAGGGACATAGTGGATCATGCTAACCTGGAATGTGAACCTATTCCTAATGAGGTTGCATCCTTGGAAACGTCCATAAAGATGTGGGCATCCCTTTGAGTTTTCTGAATAATGTATTAGGACTCTAATTAAGGGCTAATAGGTAGGGCGTGGGTCAGCTTATAAGTTTTTTGAGAAAAAAAGCATATTGTGTTTGTTATGATTGATGCTATTGTGAATAAGAATTTTGATAAGTTACTGTCATTTTCTGCCATAAGTTACAACCATTAATTTGTCCTAATACCTTTTTCTTTGAGCTTGATTTAGGTGTGGTTGACACTTTGACTTGGCTGTGACCCTAATATCTAGTCTTGCTTTTTTGAGTGGAGTAGATCTAGGAGCCTGCACATTTTCAGCAAAAGAAGTAGGCGTTCATTTCTTTTTAGATTTGGATAGCTTTGAAGTGGACATTGTGGGATCAGTAATAGAGGGTGTACCCACACTATCACCCTAAGGCTTAGTGACCTTCGGTATGTATGCAAATAATATGGACTTTTTGCTTGAAAAATCTTTTCAGGTTGCTTTAGATTTTGTAAAAATTACCTTGCTTAAAGGTGCAAGGGCATGTTCATCCCCTTCAAGCTTAAGCTTATCACCTAGTTTGTTTATGTAAAACTTGTTGTAAAAACCTTAGGTACATAAGATATTTGAATTTTATATCAACAGTTACATTGTTACAAAGGCTTTGAAAAATAAAGCATAAGAAATTGAAACATTTCTATTTTACAAGTCCATGGATAGCCCAACCTAAATCGAATGGGATTTGATCCCAACCTCTTGATTTGTTAGAAAGGCAATGAAGAAAGATATGAAAAATGATTCTCTAATTGTGATATACTAGTGATTTGGAGAATGTTGAGGCTGGAAGTGTGCCCTTATATCCCATTTCTTGACAAGTTTCACTCACCACTTCTTTTGAGAATTAGGATTGGCCATTGGAATCCGTCAGTTGCACATAAGTTTGAATCTTTGTAGTTTAAATGGTGATTTTGTGCCCTTGTACAGTGGAAGTTAACACTTTCGCTGATGTTCTCTTTGGATAGAACATGTATTTAGAATTGTCAAACATGAATGACCGGTTCGACAGTGATAGTAAAAGCATAGTGGATATTGCAGAGAATGTTTAGCACGGGGTCGTACACTTTGTCTCTAATAGGCTCAAGAAAAGCAGTGATGTTATGGTAAGGTCTGAATTCAAGGTTTTGGGCGGCCATTTGTGAGAAGTGAAGGATCTTAGAGCAGATAAACATTAAGAGTATTTTTAGAGATGAAGATGATGATGGAGAATAGTGGGAAGGAAAGAGAAAATAGAACTAAAATTATCTGATAATATATAATAGTACGATTTTGAAAACCTTACCACCATAAAGTAACTTTCCAACGGTTTCTTTAATGATAGAACAGTCTTTTCAGGTGAAGTACTTTGCCACTACTTCTCGAAAGATAGAAGTGGGCCAAAATCATCTATTTGCCGAACTGCTAGGATCGGTAGATAAAGTGTATTTTGACAACATAGCAAGTTTTCACAATTTTTCAAATGAATTTTATTATCAACAGTTTAAAGACATTTTGAGAGATTATGATTTATTCAAAGTTCATCATCCCAGTAGTAGATATAAAATATTTAAATCTTATTTTTTTTAAATGCTTTTGTAAAGAGATCTGCATGTTTCAGCCATTGATCTAAACCTTATGGCATCCCACGAATGTGTAATACTATTGATTAAAAACAAAAGTATAATATAGACAATAATCAACAGCATAAAAGATTAGCAGTTATGGTGTAATGTTTTCATCACTACTCTTTAACATTGTCACTCTTGTCTATAAAAGCAATGAATCAACAGATCATCAGGACTTCAACGGATACACAAATGTTGATTCACAGTTGTTCAAAACTTCATCAAGTACGAGTGATCCATCAGTAAATAAACTCGTCATTCAACATGGCAAATAGATTCAGCATCGAACATGATACATAGTGTTCGTGTGGCTTCATCCTCTTTATATCTCAACATACACACACACACACACACACACACACACATATATATATATATATATATATATATATATATATATATATATATACTAGAAGGGTGCCCGAGCAATATGGGGGGGGTGGCATTTTATATTCGGCATATGCATTTATTATTTCATTATTCTTGTAGTAGTTTTACAAAAGTCTATTATGTTTCTTCTAAGCTAAAATTTAAATACCAAATAAATGGGTTCTGCATGACTACTTCTGCATATATGCATTAACTTATTGTACTTCACAAAATACAGATCTGTTTAGTAAAAAGTTGACACCAAAACCTTTAAAAAAACACAGGTTAAGTTGTAGTCTTAAAACATTTTTAAATGTAATAGACTAAAAGATATAGCTGAAATCTTAAAACATATTAAGTTTTTTTGATTTATGGGTAGATAATATAAAATTTTATGCAAGTGTTAATAAGTATAAGGTTATTATGTAACTAATTGTAAAGGGTCATTTGTAAATAATTTTATAAATACTATTTTACCCTCAAAAATAGTTGTATCTTATGCATTGAATATAGTACTTGTTCTTAATTTTATGCTATTTTAAAATACCTCTCTCATATGCTTTATACATAGCATAGATATGTACATATATACATATATATAGGGGAAGGAACGGTTGTTAAGTCACATTTATTACGATAACCCGTTAACACTAATATAACAAACACTTACACCATGATTATACAGTATAACTAACTTTACACTGTGTTACACCACTGATGTAACAATTTTCCGTCCCATTTTCAAAATGCCCCTCCATTTTTTGAAAAAAAGGTCACCCATTTTAAAAAGATCATAACTTTTTTATATGATTTTATTTTTCTATATAACTACACCATTAAATAGATCGTTTTAATATCTTTAATTCGAGTATAGTCGTGTTCTTTTTTTTTGAATTTTTTAACGTTTATTATAAACCACTACTTTACCACTGTAACTCTAATTTACAGTGGTGATGTGACATGTTGTAGACCACTAGTTGGATTAATAGGTTATTATAATAAACAAGGGTTAATATTTGTTCTCTATTCAATATATGTATATATACATAGGTATGTATATATATACATATTTATGTATATATACATATATATGGGCTATTTACTATACAAAGTGTTAAAAACATGCAAAGCATACGAAGCAATCTGGGTCGTACGTTTAAAAATACTAGCATGTGATATGCGTTGCTTGATAATTCCAAAAGGGTAATAAAGTAATTTCAGTACTCAGGCGTGATTATGAAGCGACGGACAAAAACTTTTGCATAATAATTTATAAAATCACGCAAGTTATATCATTTATTATGCAAGTTATAATAATATGTATGCAAGCTTCGAAGCATATTATGCAAGCCATTCAAAACTTGTTCTAGGCCATTCAAAACTAGTCCCAAGCCACTTAAGGATTAGATTGAAAAATCATGCAAGTTATAAATTTTTCACGCAAGGTTCTGCATGTATTGCGCAAGCCATTAAGTAACTAGTTGTAAGTCATTCAAAACTAGTGTTAACTCTTCAAAATTATCTAAATCATTCAAGGTTCTTAAATAATTATCGTAGGTTCTTATTAAGCCATTTAAGGTTCTTATTAAACTACACAAGTTAGAATCTATGCTTATTAATAAAACAATATGTTTAATGTCACGTGTCTTTTTCTTAAGCTTCAATTCATTTGATTTTCCGCCTAAAAATATATCAATTCTTATTTTTAGTCATAGTTCATTTGAATAAAATCAACTACTGTTATAATTACAAAGGAAACTTTTTTTCTTAAATAGTGTATATAAAAAATGTATTCACCGAAATAGATGTTTAAGGAAGTGTTTTTTTCTCACTATAATGCTATTGGTTAAATTTATTTTATTTTAAAATAATATTATTTAAATAGAGTCAAGTACAAAGGTTAATAAAATTGTAAAAACCATTTGGTTCATATGCCGTAATTAAAAACATAAAGTTTTTCTAAAACTTATTTTTATTTTTTAAATTCACTCAGACTTATTTTTAAATCGTCTTTCATATAGAAAAATTGAATTTTTTTTCATTATAACTTTGTTTCAATTTCACACAAAGTAGGCACATTTGTTTTTTGATTCTTTTTAAGAATATTTATTTTTTGAAAATGTTTTTAAGTAGCTTAAAAGATGTAATAAGAAAAACTATTTTTTTTAAAAAATGTATTTTTAAAAATGTTCTATATAAATATTATGATGAAACAAAAAAAAATTAATGGTTTATTTTTATTATAATTTTGTTAAATCGTCTTTTCATATAGAAAAATTGAATTATTTCATTATAATTTTGTTTCAATTTCACACAATATTTGCATCATCATCAACGGAATCACCAAAAACATCGTCAATTCTACCACAACAACCAAAAGAACCAAAAAACATATGATCACTGAACTTTACTCTTTATTCACCAAAACTAGCTTATATTATATTAAGATTTAGTAGCAAAAATGTACCTGCTTTGATATTTTCTAATGACTCATGCAGACATTATTTATGTTTGTTCTTGAACCATCGAAAATAACACTGTAAGCATTATTAATACTACTAGGTATAACTTGAATTTAAAGAAACTTCTTGACTAGTATACTTGTTCAACCTTATGCATGGTATTTAGTGGCGTTTTAGCAAAATAGAATAACAAAATTAAAAAAAAAAAAGGGGATTGGAAATTAAAATTAAGGATATTTTAGCATAAGATAATTTCAATCAAATTATATAATAATTAAAATTAAACAAGTCAGTTATCTTTATTCACCAATGGAACAAACAAATCTATATATTTTTAACAGATACACATAGTAATTGGAACGAAAAATTAACGGAATACACTTCAAGAATTCACAGGAGTTACCAAGAAAAACACCCATTAGAATAAAGCTTCATCAATTTAAAAGTTCAACTACATATCCAATTGCCTAATTTAGACAACAAAATAGAATATATCTGTCGATTATGATGTGTGTGACGGGATCTAGGTAACCGTTATTTCAACCTAGCTATTCATTGTTTCAGACAAATGCATATCTATATTTGTTATTTCAAAATAGATCTGGTTAATCATTTTCTCGAACAGATTTGGCTTTAAAGATAAAAGTTGAAGATGTGTCACAATGAAGAGAGATATAAATATGATCTTGATTTTGCCCTATAATTTATTTTATTATAATTTTTTTTGAATGACAAATATATTCTATTCTATTCTCATACTACATTAAATTATACTATTGCTTATGTTTGAATCCAAGACCCATTTATTTTATTTATTTTATACATACTGCAACGACTAGAAATAAAAGCCGTTTTATTTCTAAACAAATCAAATCCCTCCACGTTTGAACGGCTATTTACCAAAACACCCCTGAACATATTCCAAATTCCATCTGCCATCATCTCGCGAACACCATAAAGAACACACAAAAAGAGTGTGTAGTACCCCTTCTCTCTAGGTATCACTCTTCCGCTCATCGAAGAAATTGAACAATCAATTTCACTTCAATATTAGGTGTTCGATCTCATTCACCTGCAAATTGCTGTGAATTTGAGTTTCCAACTAAAGATTAGGGCTTATTTCGTTGTTTAATTTGAAAAAAGCTCACGAGTTTTTTGAGCCCTAGAATCAGTTTTGTTTGAACAAGCGGCGGCAACCTTGGTCAAACGGTCAGATTCAATCACCGAACAAGCAGCGGCGCCCGCCCCCTCTTTTTCCATCAGTAGTGTTAATTTTCGGCTCAGCAGTGTAAATTTTCGGTCCGGTAGTGGAATTTTTTAATAAATATAATGTTCGCCCCCCCTCCCCCAACCAATTAAAATAGTTTACTTTCGCCCCCCTAAGTCGTGGTTCAAGCTCCGCCACCGGTAGGTGTTTTTGAGGAAGATGCATGAAATAAGATTGATTAGGTTATAGGTTTTTACAAACATCTTAAATTTAATTAATTTCTATTAAATCAAAAATTACAAAATCAAAAAAAAAAAATACTATCATACCCTTCAGTCCATCTCAACCAGTCATCTTAAATTTAATTAATTTTTATTAAATCAAAGATTATGATTAGGTTATAGGTTTTTACAATAGCAAGAGTTAGCATGAGAACCAATTTATATATACACACGCATATATATAACAGCATAGAGGACTAAAAATTGTTATGACTTGGGTTGAAATATCATGATAATGTTCTCTTACGTTAAAAACAATTATAGAATTTCTTGTCTTTTGTGTTAATTAATATCATTTCTATGCAACCTAGGGGAAGACAACGCAGCAGCGTGCAGAGTTCTTATTCTAGTAAGAATAAAACATCAATATAAGATGTTTTATCTTTTTAGTATATCTTGTTAAGATTGTATATTACTATATTATCTATACCTCCCTCCGTTACCGCCGTTTACCCTATATTCGCCCCTCTTCTCAACCTAAATCTCTCAAAACCCACGTAACCTTATTAAGCATTCCTTTTCCGTCAATCCCTCCATTACCACCGTTTATCTCATATTCGCCTCTCTTCTCAACCTAAATCTCTCAAAACCCACATACTATGGTTTGCCTTCTCACATACTATGATAGGCAGGATGCCCTTCTCCATCCGTCAACATCCCTCCGTACTCCGTCAACATCCCATGTTCTTCTCCGTCAACAACCGCCCTTCTCCGTCAACATCCCTTCGTTGCCCACCATGACGACCCGTCACCGTATCTACTTCGTCTCCATACCGCATCTGTCCCCGTCGCTGTCAATCAACCACCCACAACCGTCGCAATCGCCGTCAATAAAATATCTATTTAGCATATGTCACTACCTTCATCGCTTTATGTATTTATAAAAGAGAATTTTTTAAAAACGGTACTTTTTAAGAGAGATTAATGACAAGAGAGGAAAATCTTTACTTTTTTTGACTTTAAGGGTACCCGTCCCTGCTAGGGCGGGTTCTTTAATCCATCCGCATGTGAGTGTGTGTGCAGTGAGTGAGTGTGTGTGCAGTGAGTGTGTGAAGTGTGTTCTCTTGTCAGAGGAGAGATCTCGCCCTTGCCAAAGGCGGGTTCTCCTGCCCCACTTTTCCACCGCACATTTAACCTACCCATCACCCACAATCAATATTTAAACCAACGAAATTTTATTCTTCGTTCATTTCATACGTTTTTCAATTCATTTTCTCACTATCTTTGAATATAATTTTTTTTATAATTTCATACTTCATTTAAACAAAATGAGTTGGAGAATTACACCAGGTCCACTAAATAATGATTTGTTATTTTTAAGTGGTCAGCATAGAGCTGATTATTATTTTCGAGATCCAGAAAGCGATGAATGAATTTTACGTGTTAGACGAGGTGATAAAGCTTTTTGAGATTACATTTATAAAGAGCCTATCCCTGATAATATTATGAGATATATAAGGTTGGCTGGTTTTGCGGGTGTGATCGAGTGTGGTTATCGCAAACTTGACCGTGCTGTTATCTTAGCTTTGGTGGAGAGATAGAGGCCGGAGACACCCACATTTCATTTACCGGTTGGAGAAACCACGATAACCCTTCAAGATACAAGTTTATGGGGTTTGCCGGTTGAAGGTGATGTTGTTTCTGGCACTGATTATGCTATGAGTGCATCTGAAATTATAATGAGGTTTGAGTATTTAACCGGCTGTACACTCGCTACAAACGCTGTAAGTGGTTATAAGTTAAACCTAAGGTTTGTTTTAGATAAAATAATAAAACCATTCCCTAATAATGCCACAGATTTTCAATGCATCCAACGAGCTAGATTAATTTTATTTTTTTATGATTGGTGCCAATTTATTTTCTGATACTTCTAGCAACTGGGTGCACATAAATTATTTAAGTCATATTGAAAACTTAAATAACTGTGGTACACTTAGTTGGGGAAGTGTAGTTTTAGCATCTTTGTATAGACAATTATGTAAGGCAACGAGTGTCACAAATCGAGAGGTTGGTGGGCCTTTATTCTTGTTGTAATTATGGGCATGGGAAAGATTATCTTCTATGTGGTCCTGGAATACTCGATCGATTGATTTCAGATTACCATATGGTGCACGGTATGTTAAAAAAAACTTATAAATTGACTATTTTTTAGTAATTTTATATTTTTTTAGTTAACCGGGTATATTTGAAAACTTTATTACAGATGGACGGGTGAACTTAGTTATGTAAACACCACTCCGCACTATTTGAGTTGCATTCATTAAGCGAGGCCACAGTATTAATATTAATCTAATAATATTTTGTATAAATTAACATTATGGAAACATATTAATTCATATTTTTTATATCAATTTAATTGGAGGCCTTATGATAATATCATCCACCTTCTACTTGATATCTGCACAAGTGTGTATCAAAGCTGGAGAAGTAACACATACCTTATATGTTAGGAAGTTGTTGAGACTCACATTTCAAGTAGGGTTTTAAGACAGTTTGAAATGTTTCAGCCAATCCCTACAAGTGTGTTACTAACCCGGGAGCAACACACAAATCTACATTCGATTGCTCGTAACGGTGGTAGAAATAAAAACTGGATACAACATCATAATATCTTTGTTCAAGCATGGGCGTCTTGACATAATTCAATTGCTTCTGAAGCATACACTGATTCGCCAATTGCTTCTGAAGCATACATGAGGTGGTATCTAGAGCGTACTGTTGTGTATACAACAAACCCGGCTCATCAAGACACGAACCCTCATGGCTTCCAAAATGATGAACACAGATTGAGAATGATGGTATTATTATTATTAATTTTTTGTTAAAATGATTATTCAATTAATAATAATAATAATAATAATAATAATAATAATAATAATAATAATAATAATAATAATATTATTATTATTATTATTATTATTATTATTATTATTATTTTAAAATTAATTTTTCATAATGTTATTTATAGATGAATGGGATGAGTCCGTTTTATCAAAGACCAGGGATGAAACGGGAAGGAATATAGCGAGCCGTTATATGGAATTTGCACATGCAAATCATATATTATTATTATTATTATTATTATTATTATTATTATTATTATTTTAAAATTAACTTTTCATAATGTTATTTATAGATGAATGGGATGAGTCCGTTTTATCAAAGACCAGGGGATGAAACGGGGAGGAATATGGTGAGCCGTTATATGGAATTTGCACATGTGAATCATATAAGTTATCTACCAACGCATGTGACACAGAATGTTGATGATACTCAACTTCCTCCTGTCATACAACGTTTACGCAGAAGGGGTAGAGGATGAGGGCGGGTTGGTCGACAAGTTGTTAATGATAATGTGGAGCAACAGAATATGACAGAACAAAGGGTTTCTACAGAACAACAGTTCGACTCCCCTTTTTTAAGCTAAATGGGTAACCAAGATTTTATTTATAGTGATACCTCAAGTACTCGGTTTCCACAATTTAGTCAAATGGGTACCCATAATTTCTAAGAAGGGGGCCCGTCAAATCCTTATCAAATCCCTAATACTACTTATGAACAATCGTTTCACCATTCTTTCACGCTACATTATTACCCTCAATTTCAAGAGATGGCTCAATCAGTTGACCGGTTTTTTAATGCATCTCCTTGCTCATTCGACTTAAATGATGAAGCAACAATCGATAATGACGATACTCGTTAGATGTTATTTCTTTTATATTTTTAGTGATGTATTTTTACCTTTTTAATTATGTAATTTTTTTGTACTTTTATCTATTAATTATAAAAATCCTTAATCGCTTTCTGGATCTCGAAAATAATAATCAGCTCTATGTTGACCACTTAAAAATAACAAATCGTTATTTAGTGGACCTGATGTAATTCTTCAGCTCATTTTTATTTTTAAAATGAAGTATGAAATTATAGAAAAAATTATATTCAAAGATAGTGAGAAAATGGATTGAAAAACATATGAAATGAACGAAGAATAACATTTCGTTGGTTTAAATATTGATTGTGGGTGATGGGTAGGTTAATTGTGCGGTGGAAAAGTGGGGCAGGACAACCCGCCCTTGGTAAGGGCGAGGTCTCTCCTCTGACAAGACACCACACTTCACACACTCACTGCACACACACTCACTCACTGCACACACACTCACATGCAGATGGATTAAAGAACCCGTCTCTGGCAGGGGCGGGTACTCTTAAAGTAAAAAAGGGTAAAGATTTTCCCCTCTTGTCATTAATCTCTCTTAAAAAGTACCATTTTTTAAAAAAAATTCGGAAAAAGAAGAACATTGGTATCGTTGTAGGTGCTGTCATTGTCGTTTCTCTCTGATTCCGGTAATAATGTAAGTATTTCTTAGAGTTAATTACACAAATGATCCCTGTGGTTTATACAAAATAACATGTTTGGGTACTAAGGGTTTTTTTGTAATAGGTTGGGGTATGTGTTTTAATTCTGTAACGAGTTAAAGTATTAAGACTAATTGACGTTAGTTTTTCTGTTAAATTTTAATGAATTAACAAAAATACTCATTCAGGGACCACTTTTGTAATTTTGTTTCTTCTTTTAGTTCAGAGACCATTGTGTAATTAACTATCAAATATTAAAAAAAAAACCCTAACCCCAACCATCCTACCGTCATCTCCATCACTTCCCTCCCACATTTAGATCCTCCACCATCGCCACCGCCTGCCACTCACCATCGCCGACGTCAATAGCCCTTCGTTCACCTTCAATCGCCAACCCTCCAAACACCCAACCACCACCGCATAGCCACAGATACCCTGATTGAGATCTGAACTCTAATTGAGCAGTGGTCATGGTAAATTAGGTAACGCGTGGATCATACCTGAACCTTAAACAAGGCTTACGAACACCCATGGTTGCACCACCCCTGTCTCTCATCCTCTACCTAATCAGATTTAATGAACAGTCTGCGATTTGTGTTTTTTATCATAAATTTTTAGGATTAAAAGGGGAAAAGGAAAGGGGTTTTGGTGGGATGATAATTATGATGGTGCAATCGTGGAGATGAAGTTGATGATGGTGGTGTGATAGTTATGCGATGGTGGTGATGATGTGTTGATGGTGATGGTGCGGTGGTGGCGATGATGCACTGATGGTGATGGTGATGTTGCGATGGAGGTAATGATGTGGGGGCTAGCAGTCGCTGGTGGTCGTTGCTCGGCGTAGTGGTAGGGGCTGGAGGTGGTAGCGGTAAGTGGTGGTGGTGGTGGCTAGTTGAATGGTCGGTGATCGGTGGTGGTGAAGACGACGATGTAGATGGTCTTTATGGTGCTGCTTTTGTTTCATTTATTAAGTTGAAGACGATGGTGGTGGCCGATGGTGGTGGTGGCCGCCGATGGTGGTGACGAAATTACTCTTGAATCCATGGTGTAGTTTAATATATATATATATATATATATATATATGTGTGTGTGTGTGTGTGTGTGTGTGTGTGTGTGTGTGTGTGTGTTTGTGTGTGTGTATTAAATTACACAAACAATCCTCCATTTATAATAAATGGCACAAACAATTCTTTTAATTACACTAGTAGTCCTTGTAAATTAAAAAGAAAAATATGCTTTTATATTTAACAGAAAAACTAACGTCAGTTAGTCTTAATACCTTAACTCGTTACAAAATTAAAACACAATACCCCTACCTGTTACAAAAAACCCTTAGTACCCAAATATGTTATTTTATATAAACCATAGGGACCATTGCGTAATTAACTCTATTTCTTAATATCTTCATTACTCTAATTTCTAGAGCTTAATACAAAATTCTAATGCGTTTACTTAAATTTTTTAGATGTTGTTGTTTCGTTCTTATATTTTGTTATACCTTGAGTTTGTTTCATACCATCTGTTTATACATCATACCATCTACCTTTAGTTTATTTCTTGCCTTCATTTACGTAATAAGAAAAAGGAAAGAATATTTTAAGCCTTGGATCCATTTTCTGCAACATAAAATTTCAGGTGAAAATTTTAAAGCTTTATCTTAGTTTTTCTCAGCTATACCTATCAAACTTCATGTTATAATTAAATCTACTCATATTCATATCAATTATAGAATTCATCTAATCATCTCAATGTAACAGGTATTAGCAGTAAAGCCAATCCCAGATAAGTCATTATTTTATTCTTATTTTCTATTTTACCCCTCGCAACGAGTATGTATATTTATTAACCTTTTCACTGTGTCTTTTCTTAGGATCAAAAATATATACAAACATAATGTCTTCAAAAAGGATCTCTGATGTTAAACTAAGGCCAAAGTTCAGAACCACTTGAAGTAAGAGTTATCAAAAAATAAAAGACACGCACCAACAAACCAGATTTGTGTAATCTATTAAAAGACATTCATGTAAGATATATTGGATATAAATATATACAAATATACTTTATTTTATATTCAACAATGAACTTTTTAACCTGCAGGGTAATGCCATTGAGGCAATTGGGACTTGAAGGAGGAAACTTACTTCCACTCGATTATCGAAATTCAATCATGTTACATCATAGCTAACTACTTATGAGTTCCGTCAAGAACTTATATGGTTGTTGTACCACACACTGCATCTATAAGAATTGGCAAGAGAGCATCATTTGATCCACTTTGCCATAATAAGATACCTACTAATTACTACAACTTCGCTCCATACAATGTCTTGAAATACCGGAGAAGAAACCACACAATACTAACTGGTAAGTTTGAAACCTTTATTTTTCATACATGTTTTGCTACTTCTTTTAACAATATCTTAATTATCATTAGATTATATTGGACGAGTAAAGAAGGTTAGGACCATTTCAACCAAAAGCAACACTAAAAAAAATCATACCATAATAACAAGCGTTTTTTTAATTTTTATAACTTCTATAATTTTGATACATAAAAAATAAAGTGTTTTTTCATATTATTTTAGCTCATCATGTAATATTAATCAGCTTATTGTGTAATATTAGGTCATTGTATAATAATCATCATATCCCTAATGTTGATCATTTTGTTATGCATTTTGTTTTTAAAAATGATGATTTTCAAATAACATAATGTACAAATATTATTTTTTACATTTTTTAGTTCATTGTTTAATCATAATTAGGTCATTGTGTAATTTTCATCAGGCAGCTCATTATGTCTATTGTTAGTCATCAAGTCTAGTGCTAGTCATCGTGTTATCCATTGTGTCTAATGTTAACCATTGTCTTTTTTAAAATGGTTATTTTCAAATAACACAATGTTAAACATGTAATTATTTAACATTTTTTCCAGTTTATTGTGTAATACTAATCAGGTCATTTTGTAATCCTCGTCAAGCAACTAATTGATTCTATTGCTAATTATCAAGTGTAGTATTGGTCATTGTGTTATCCATTGTGTCTAATTTTGACTATTGTGTTATGAATTGTGTTTTTTAAAATAATTATTTTCAAATAATCACAATGCTGAAAATTGTAAGTTTTTTTATGTGTTTTCTAGTTAATTGTGTAATCCTGATCAGGTTTTTTATAATCGTCGTTAAGCAGCTCATTATGTCTATTGCTAATTGTTGAGTCTAGTGTTGGTTATTGTGTTGCCCATTATGTCTGATGTTGACTATTATTGTAAGGCCCTGATTCCAGGACACCTCACAGTTGATCATTCATAGCATATCAAATATTTAAATCATTTATTTAAGTAAACATTGCAGTGAAAATTACTTTGATTCAAACTCGTCATGACATAATTCAAAAAAAATATTAACATTGTCTTAAATACATTAAACAAGTCTTAAAAGAGTTTTTAGTAATCTTCTGAATTTGGGATGCCAATCTTTATTTGCCAAAAGCTTTAGATCCATGCCCCCATTCTTCTAAGCCCAACAGCTCACCTATCAAACTAATATACATACAAAAGTTAGCTTTGCTGAGTGAGTTCTAGGCTTACTTTATCAGATAATCTTTTAATGAGATATGTTAACTTTATCATTCTAAAGTAGTCATCACAAGAACAAACATTTACTATACACAGACTGCCATTTTATCAATACTTTATCATTAAGACTTTCACTTATTTATTATTTATTACTCTTTTTTATCCGTCAATTCCCAGTTACTATGTCTCGGCATCTGCCCAAGGGCCAGACCCTCGCTTGTGATGAACACAAGACTTTACTTTAGTCATGCTTGTGTTGAACACAAGACTTTACTTTATCCATGAGAGCACAACAAATGCAACTCTCCTTTATCCTTTGCTTGCAAGACTTTACTTTAGTAATGGTACATTGTTACGAGCTCAATAACATTTTTTTAGGTTTTACTTTCATATTTAGTTATATATATACTTATACATGCTAAGAATCAACTCATAGTCCATATTTTCACATTCTTCAATAAAAGAATATAAACAGTATAATCGATCCTCCGCGGGACAGTGGGGGTTCGAGGGCGGCAGCCCTTGATAGCGGGGTTCTAAGGGCGCCCCTAGTAGGGTCCAAACCTCTTGAAATCTTTACCATAAAAATCGTATATTTAGTATGCATATCGCCCCCAAAACATTGAAACATGTAAATAAGGGGGATCTAGAACTCACCTGGTCAGTAAGCAAGTTCACGTCTAAGTTTTCTAAGCTAGGATCATAACACATGGTCTGCATATATGTTAACGCATAAATAGGTCATTTTCTACACAGTTTCGACATCAGTTTCTCACATAGTTTTGTTGCCAGTTTCGCAGGGCAGTTTCTCTGCCAAAATCGCCCAACTTTTGTTGGAACTTCCTATATTCGCTAAATCTACCAGTCTACCTATGCACTTGCGAAATTACCAGCGAAACTCAGGAAGTTGTCTTACTTTCACAGGAAGAACTCACAGTTTAGCAGGAAGAACTGACAGTTTCGCTGGACATATAAAAATGACAAACCAGCTCGTTTTTAACCAAAAATCTCAACTTTTTACGTCCAAACCCTTAGTTTTTCATCCATGAGATTATATCTAAGCTTTTTACATGAATTCATACGTAAAAATGTGACCTTTATGTGATTCTTTCCAACTTTTCAAAACCCAAAACCCTAGAATCCGGATCAGTTCTAAAGAGGTGTTTGGATGGTGATTCTTACCTAGATTTCTTGCTCTTTCCTTGATATTACCAATACTCAGATCTTCAATCTTTGAGTCAATGAAACTTCAAATCTTTGATTTTTCTTCACATTCTCTCTCTACTCTCTTTCCAGAATGTTGGTGGCTTGGGTTGCAAGTAAGGAAGAATGTGGCTGATTATAGGTGTTTAATAGGTGGTTATAGGCCCTTAAACCCATCAAACCCTTAGCCCATAAGGTAATTTGTCCCATAATCATTTTCTTTTTTTTTTATTACATATAAACCCTAACTTAACCCATTATTACTAAGTTGTTCGCTTGGACATTCCGGGGCGTTACAATTGTATTATGCATTGTGTTTTTTTTAAAATGATAATTTTTAAATAACACAATGCTGAAAGTATAAATTTTTTTTATGTTTTTTCTAGTTCATTGTGTAATTCTGGTCGGTTCATTTTGTAATAATCATCAAGCAGCGCGTTGTATCAATTGCTAATTATTGAGTGTAGTGCTGGTCATTGTGTTACCTATTATGTCTAGTGTTGACCATTGTGTTACGCATTGTCTTTTTTAAAATGATAGTTTTTAAATAACACAACAATGAGAAAGACCGCCTTTCCTGAGTGTGCGTGCCGGAATATCACACATTGCTCAATCAAAGAGAGATTGAACCAAAATGATAGTTTTTAAATAACACAACAATGAGAAATGTAAACTTTTTATGTTTCAAGTTTATTATGTATTCTTTAACAGATAATTGTGTAATACTCATCAATCTTCCTACTCTAATAAAAGGGTAAATGGGGTGTCACGTGTCAGCACACATTCATTTTCATCAAACTTTTTCCGCTTCTATCTCCTATTAAATAACTACATTAATTACTAATAATATTATTAGTTTTTTAAGAATTTAAAAAAGAGATCTTTTTATTAATTAGTTTTTTTATAAAAAGAACGTTTTCTAAAAAATAAAACTATTTTACGTAATATTTAAAATTGGTTTTTAAAGTAAATTTTTTATGATTAAAATAGGAAGTTATAGTAAGAAAATTTTTAAAAATAAAAGTTTTTTAAAATGTTATTTTGAAACAAAATATTTACTATATCTTTGAAAAAAGCAAAAAAAATTACAAGTTCATATTATTGTTTTATTAATTATATTTATTATTATACATAATTCTAATCGTATCATGTCTTAGTATATCATTTTATAATTAATAATATTTATTTTATTTAATATTTCATTTATTCAACAAAACACGAGTTTACTAAAAATTGTTCAGAATATTACACAATTACCTGACAAAATTACACAATAAGTTAAAAAAACGTGAAATAAAACTTTGTTTTTTATATCAACGCTATACACGTTTTAAAGATTAAAAATGCTCGTTTTTATTGTGTAATTTTTTTAAAAAGATAATATCGTATGTAAAAGTTATGAATGTTTAAAAAGTGACGGAACTTGAGAAGGGGGAACAATACCAATTTTGACCCCAACCTAACTTTAATCCTTCTTATAATTTTTAGTTTTAGAAAACTTTGTATTCGAACATTTTCCAAATAAGTTATCTCACGAAGTTAAAAAGATAATTTAAAACTTAAATTTTGATTTTGAAATTAGTTGATTATGACAAAGCGTAACAAAAGGTATATTGGATAATAGTTTTACATATTCTAATGATACATTTTTCTAAGAAAGAAGACATAAGAATAAAAAATCAATATTAGAATATTTTTACTTCGTTAAAAATATCTTATTATACTGTTATGGATATATTAAAAACTTGTGTTGCTATTAGAAAGTTTTTCTCTCTTAGAAATGGCCACTTTAACTTTTTAAAGTTAGAAGGTCTTAATCTAGTCAATTATTATTCATTTTCTAAAATTTAATTTTTATTAGCAATCCAAAATTTTATATTATATTTTATTTATACATGTATTCAAAATCGATTGATTTTTAGATTCGTACACTATAACGAGTGATATTATCGTTGAGATTCTGCGACGAACCCAACTGCTTATGAGCGAACAACATCGTTGCTTGTATTTTGGTATTATCATAACCGATATCGGTGTTTGATTTTATGATTTTCGATGAGCCGAATAAAAAACTGCCGGTACCCATTGTGTTGTGCGGGGAAAACCCAACCGCAATTTACTCGTTGCGAAGCGCGAAGAGTAAAACTAGTTATCTATAATTTAAACTATTGGCTACAATAATGTTTGGGTATCTTTAAAATTAGCCACCATACTTTCTCATTTTTTAAAATTGACACACCCCTATATTATTAAGAAAAAAACGAACATTTTCTTATTTTCTCAAGTTCTACTTAATAAAGTAACATTTCACCTATGAAGCTTTTTAAAATTATCCATCATTAAATAATTATTGTCGAGAAAACTTTTTTTCCTTACATTATTTATGAATACAATTTTTGTCTCACACAAAAAATATAAATGCTTATAACAAATGACCAAAAAACTATTAGAGAAGTTATTATTTGTTCCGTTCTAAATTGTAAGTAATGTGAATAAGTTAAATCGTTAGAGAAGTTAAATGCTAAACCTCGGTATGTGATGACTTTTTGTATTTATTATCGTTTATTTTTATAGCGACGTAAATTCTTAAAATTTCTAAATACATCATCGCGATATGCTTTTTATTCACATTTCAATGTTCAAAACCGGGCCCCTGATTTTTTTTCTTAGCATTGAAATGAGAGCCATCACTATGTTTTAGCATCTACGTTGGATATTAGAGCCTTTAGCGAAGCTTCTCGCGCAAGGCGCAACATATGATTTCTAGTTATATATTAAAATCCAGCCAAGTTGCTACAAGTTCTAGAAATTTTATACTTTAACCATAAAACACCCCCTTTCAACATATATGTATATAAAATTTCAATTCCCACCCATATCCTATATAATATACGTTTTTACAGGTTTAACTATTTTATTGATTTGTTTTTATCTATAATAATGTTTGTTTGTTAACTTTTGAATTAAAAAATTGAATATGCGACTATACATAGGGCTGTTCAAAAAGTCTGCGGTTTGCGATTCGTTTGAAGTTCACTCGAAAAAAGCGCGTATGTAAACACGATTTATAAATGAGTCGAGCCCAAGCCACAGTTGGTTTGACTCGTGGCTCGGTTCCTGGCTCGATATAATAAGAATAAAATTAACAACAATAATAAAAATAATAATAACACTAATAAGAGCAACATCAGCAACACAAAGCCAGAAACAAACATAACACCGACAATAACAGTGACGATGACGACATCCCTGTATATTTTTCTTCATCTCTCGAATTTATAATTGCTATAAGATAATAATAATAATAATAATAATAATAATAATAAATAATAATAATAATAATAATAATAATAATTATTATTATTATTATTATTATTATTATTATTATTATTATGATAATAATAATAATAATAATAATAATATAATAATAATATAATAATAATAATAATAACGATAATAATAGTAATAATAATAGTAGTAGTAGTAATAATAATAATAATAATTTTAATAATAATAATAATAATAATAATATAATAGTAATAATAACAGTAGTAGTATCAATAATAATAATAATAATTATTATAATAATAATAATTAATAATAATGATAATAATTATAATAATAATAATTAATAATAATAATAATAAATAATAATAATAATAGTAGTAGTAGTAATAATAATAGTAATAATAGTATAATGTATACATACACACGGATATACATATTTGATTTTTTTTAATTTAATTATATATATGTATACATATACACGGATATACATATAAATTACATATAAAATTCCTATCATATTCATCACGATTAATCCCGACTAATCTCGATTAATCCCAACTAATCTCGATTAATCCCAACTAATCTCGATTAATCCCTTGGCGGTACCATACCGCATTACTAACGCCTAGCGATTTTTGCAACCATGGTTTTAATAATAATAATAATAATAATAATAATAATAATAATAATAATAATAATAATAATAATATAATAATAATAATAAAATGATGAGATGATGACGTATATAAGCCGGGAAAGCCTTGTTATTGCTTGCATCGAAGACCCAATAGTGAATGCAATTAAATTCAAGGGAAGGGAAATGCTAGAGGTCTCCCCACCGGTGCCTCATTTAGGCGTAACCGCCGGTGGGATCAAAAGTGAGGGCGATGGAGGCGTAGTGAACAAGCGCGTCTTACAAAAGGGTGTGAAATTTCAATTGTGTCCTTATGATTTGTTTTATATAGTAGTAGAGATAAATAGGAACAATGAACAAATTTAACTTGATTTCTAAGAAGAAAAAACAATTCGAGAAGGCAAAATAAAAGGTTCTTGTAATATTGTTTAATAGAATAAGCATATTGGGCACCCAATTACTTTAAACTACATATATTTATTATAATAAAATAAGATTTTAGATGAACACTTGATATAATACTAGACCTTGTAATTCTAATTTTTTTAGTTTTTTTATTAAATAATTTCATTAACAACCAATAATATTATTTAAGAGAAAGTTTACTATATAAAATCTTATTTTTCTGAGAAGTGTACGAAATTATAACAACTATTGTTCCAAAGAAAGAACCATTTAGATTGAATATGAAATAATCAATCAAGAAAATTGTTTAGAAGGGTAAATTAAAAATAACTTACAATTCTAGACTTTTTTCAAATGCATTTTTTTAACGCATGTAACTTTTTATATGACATTATTCTAAAAAATACATAATAAAATTAAGTATTTTATTCTCTTAAATTTGAGTATAGTATTGTTATAAGTTTTAATTTTTAAATCAACTTCTTTTAAATGTTTATGTGTTGTGCTACTAAATTGCGTGATTATTAATTGTCTAATTATATACATAACTTGCGTAATTATTTTTTATAACATAAGTAATTTTACCTTTTATAATAATAAATATAACTTGCATAATAATAAATACAACTTACGTAATACTAAATACAATTTGCATAATTATGAATATAGGTTGTGTACTTATGTACCTTATATGTGTAACTGTGACGCGGATGAAATTACCCATCCGACAAAACACACGTGTCACGCCCTTGTGACTCCGTACACTACGCACATAAATTACACTTTTTATAGTAACCGAACCCAAATATTTAATTCTTTTTGAGATTAAGAATAGGTTTTTATTAAATTAAGAAGGAAATTTTTATATAAATTTCAAAGGAAATATTTTTTATAAAATACGAAATTATTCTAAAGCATCAGCCTTTTTTTATATTACCTACTAATAATATTATTTAATTCTTTTTTAGATTAAAAATTGTTTTTCATAAAATTAAGAATAAGATCTTTGTATAATTGTAATTACATATAAAAAATTATTTTAAAACATAAAACTTTTTTTCTTACATTATGAACTATTTTAAATCAATAATTTATAAAATAATGTATTTATAAAACAAAATAATTAGAATAGAAAAATATAATCATTAAAAATAATATTTTTAAAAGGTTTTAATTTTGGAACAAAATGGTTAATTTTTTTAAATAAATTTATAAAACAGAAGTTTAAAAAAGTCATATCATTGTTTTATTACTTAAGATTCTTATATGTCATTTCAATCATATCTTAACTCAAAATACTTTTTTTATAATTTATAAATTTTCGTTACTAACTATTAAATATTTTATTTATTCAACATGGGTAATCCACGAATGCTAACCTAACTATTATATACAACTAGTCGGTTTCCGCATGTTGTGGTGGCTTTGGTTTATATTAAACTAATACTGAAACACAAGTTGAAATAAGTACGTCGAAATTATATATTCAAAATATAAGAACATTATTTTTTCAAGATAAATAATTAAAACATATTATATTTAACCCATGGGTTTTGCCACACGTTAAAGGTGTCCGGTTTTAAGAAAATATATATCCATATGTATGTACAAATGATTACATCATAACGATATATTCAAAACTTTATGGTAGCACCCGCTTGTTTTTTAATATATATACACACACACACATACATACATACACACACTAATGGGTTGACCAGCGCTATGCAACATATGACATCCAGTTTTTTTAGAGAGTGTAATCTAACTCAACATGTCTTAAATACTGATTATATTATTATTATTATTATTATTATTATTATTATTATTATTATTATTATTATTAGTAACTAAGATCTTATATACTTAAGTATTTAACTAAGATCATACTTAATTTAAATAATATTTAGTTATAAAAATGTAAATATTAAATGTAAATTTATAGTTTAAAATATTAGATATAAGTTAATATTTATGGTATCGAATTAAATAATCTAATATGACTTAAATAATTTATTTATTATATAAAGTTTATTAAATGTGGGCTGAATAATATTGTATAAAAAACTTATACACTATATTATAAAGTTATATTATGTGTCTTAAACTTTTAGTAAAATTATGTTATCCTATAATGCTTTATAGAATAGTATAAAGAATTTACAAACTAAAAGAATAGTTTTCTTTTGCTTTCTTGACTTGCTAAAAAGTTTTTGTATACTAGAGTTTGGCCACTAGACTAATCATAATCGCGTTTAATTTTGTCAGGTTTACCTACTAAATTCTAGTATTTTACAGTTTGTCCACCAGTTTGTTTTTTAACTTTGAGTGCTAAATTTTAGCATCCTAGAGTTTGGCAACTAAACTATTTATAGTAAAATTTTATTTTTCTGACTTTGACCACTAAAGTTTAGTATTTTAGAGTTTTGCCACTAAACTTTGCTTTTATGTAACCACTAAAATATCGCAATGCTGCTTGTGTTGTGAGAAATAAGACCAGCTTTCCGACACGTTGCAGGATCGGTTATAGTTATGCAATAGTTTCACAAGTTGGAGAGTAAACACTTAATAGATCAAATAGGAAACCAGACAAATGAAACAAAAAAAAAAGTAAGAACACACAAGAACAAACAAGTATTTATTTTCAAGGATGATGTATAAGTGTTTTACAAATGTTACAAAGCTTAGTCCTAAGACTTGATACATAAGACACTTTATACTACATCCTACAGCCGGCCATACTTTGAAGGTAAGCTGGACACTAATCTAGACAATAAGATCAATATAAAGTCAATAGTGAAAAGTGACTATAACATTGCATAGCTCACATCCTAATCTATTACAAAAAGGATAAAAGTACAAAAGTGAAAAGTTACAGACTCAAGTACCATAATGTACAATTGACAAAAGTATTGAGATAATAACCAAGTTACATAATTTGGTGAGTCTTCAGAGATGGCAGCGAAAAGTGGTTCCCTTTGGTTGCTTTTGTAGTGGCCTTTACTCACCTTCCATACCTCTATTGTAAGGTGTCACATCCCTGCGGAAGCGTGAAATGCTTTGATGTGGCTATCGGTACGGAACACATTGATTACAGATAAAATAATCATAATAAGTAACTTAACATAACAGCACATCATTCATTTATATATATATTCGGGTTACATACATAATTCGAATACAAAATTTGTCTACTTAAAGACTTTTACATATTTTAATGTAACCCTAATACAAAAGTTGCTAGTAACCACTTCTCAGTCTTCAGTAGTAGTAGTGGATATGAGCGTCCACTGATAGGCTGAGATTGGTCAAATTCAGGGTTACTTTAATGCACATCTTTCCAACTACTTCATACCACCTATTGTACACGTCAAAGGAAAGCACAACACTATAAGTCATTTTATTTACCTGAAAAAGCATACTCAAAACAGTCAACGTAATATTGGTTAGAACATAGGTTTAATGACTAAACAAAATATATTGATGCAATATAAATAAGATTACAACCAAACCTACTTATATGCCAGGTGATTTATAACTGTCAACATACAAATCACAAAATCAAATAATATAGCATCACAACACTCATCCTCTTGGTGCAGGAAATATTTTCCTAAGTAGCGCTACCTACATTATCAGACGGTTCCTCATCCGAATTAATGGTTGCAGCTTATGGCACGATGTCAGTCTTTATCAAAAAGTCTTATTTATATTTGCATCAACCAAAATCAATATGCTTTTTTCCTCAAAACTCATAAATATAAATACAGCTATGAAACTCACCTTATTTCCCAGCAATACCCTATAAAAATTAATTTATAAATTAGAAATAAATTAATTTATTTCTTTAAAATTTCAGCACTTTATGTTATAACAAATAAGACATTATTATAATAATCAATCAAAAATTTATCAAAATTCATCAAATGTAAGATCTAAATTTCAGATTACTATATAAATATTTTCAGTAAATAAGCTTTAAAAATCATTTTTCTAGAATTTGTATAATATTCCCATAAAATAGTAGAATAGGCTTCGGACCTCTAAAAATACTGAAATTTTTACAGAAGGTTATATATGATATCTAAAGTCTCACATAAAATTTTCATGATTTTTCACACTGTTTAACTATTTAATATGATTTTCTTCAGATTATACTTTCAAAAATACATAACTTTATTATTTTAACGAATTAATTCATTAAATTCATTATAAAAAACTAACTTAATGTAGAGATAATTATAAAAGTTTTACATATTTTTATCACCTTTAAATCTTTTGTTAGACATTTTTCTCTTATTTTATGGAATAAATCATATAAATTCATACATCAAATAATAAATCCCCAAAAATTTCCAGATTGTTATATTTAATATTTTCTGATTGATTTTTAATTTTTGTTCTCACAAGCATAGTCATTTAATTATTTAACTCATTTTACTTAATATTTCAAGAATCAATCTTCATCTTTTATTTAAAAAATCTTGATTATCATAAGTCTCTTTACATTTTCAGTTTAGAACTCTTTGTTACTGTATTTGATGAAAATCAAATGTTAAAGATGTTTTGGGAATAGTTTTTATGTTTATATATATATCAAACTAGTTACATATATATGTATAACACATGTGTAACCTCTTGTTTCAAGATAGTTTGTAGAGATTAAAACCTTGTAAATGGATTGAGAGAAAAGGCTGAAGATGATATAAGATGACTTGCAACTTCTTGGTTCCAATGTGTCTTTGTTCTTTAGAATATCTTTCAAAGTTCTTGATGTTTTAAGACTTCAAAAAGTTGATACTTGGATGAGATAAAAAGCCGAGAGATGCAAGGTTCTTGAGGCGATTTGTGTGTGTTATGTTAAGAGAATTTTGAAGGATACGTGATAGTGTTTAAAAAGGTGTAAGAAGAAGAGTTGTTACAATGCTTTCGGAAGCTTCATATAGCCGAAGGTTTGAAGATGTGGAGGTGGTGGTTCACACATGGTTTAGCCGAGAGATTGACACATAATCCCTTAGTAATGATGTTTATTAGATGATGCGTCATTACAATAAGTAAGCTTAGAATCTATGGCAATAATAGAGGTTGGCCGAAGGTGTACTAAGGTGGTCTAGAGTTTGTCACATATCACTAGTAATGATGATGGTTTATGTGGCACATTAGGAGAGTGCTTAGTGTCTTCAAGATGGTGATGAAGCATGAATCGACCGAGGATAATGCAAGGATAATCAAAAAGTTTAATGACTAAGGTGATGATGAAGTTAGTTTGCTAGGTGTTTAATTTCTAGATGTTTTAAGTGTCATGTATTGGATGTGGATTAGTGTTTGTTTAATGATGGTGTGGGTACATCGGCCAAAGGCATGGTGGCATAAAGAAGCCATCATTAATCTTGATGAGGTGTTTGTGTAGGTTTGTTATGTGTCCAAGTATTAGACATGATAAGTGTCAAGCCTAGATGTGTGATTAATGTGATACTTAATCGGCCGAGGTTATGGAAGATGTTATGATATTAATCTTAGGTTAATGACACTCTTAGTTATTAGTTTAGTGTTAATGTGGTGTTAAACTTTCTGGTTTATATTGGTTCATGTCTTAATAAACGTTTAAGATGTTAAGTTTGATGTTTTGATTAAACGTTTATGTTGTACTCTTACTTTATTATACGTTAAATGAGAAATGTATAGCTCAAATAACTAATCGCATAATTAATATTCTTAATATCTCAAATAAATTACAAATGCATACTTACATGCACACGTAAAGAACCGTGCATGCATGCAAACTTATAAAGCATACCCATATTTTATATGCTAACAAAATTTTATCACCTAAGGACACTTTAGGTCTTTGATTCATGTAAGCACACATACAAACATAAGGTTAACTCATATAAACCTTAGTATAAAATTACCTAACCTTAATTTTCAGGGTCGTTACATAAGTCTTCCTTCACATTTTCATTCTCCAGGACAAATATGTATTTTTTTATTCAACATATAAATTCGAGTTACTTAATTTTCGGCTTAAACTTAATTCGAAAACGAATCGATTGTAGCCTATACTTTATCACGACGAGTATGACGCCGCCGCAACGCGCGGCGGATAAAGAAACTAGTTGATGTTAACTCATTAAGCTAAGAAAAGTAAATTTGTAATTTGTTTTAAGAGAATTTATTATAGTAGCTACCGGTATCATTCCTATAATTTATCATAGGATATTATTTTCTAGATCTATTCTATTTTTAAAACCTCTTATATTTTATTTCTCATATTATCTCTATGTCAATTAAAATAATACTTCTTTATTCATTTTTAATATTTTTCTTTTTCATTCACAATTACTCATACAAAATATTAAGAAAATGGATATAAGGATGATAAAGTAACCCCTAAATATGAAGGAGTATAGTAGTTTGCTTAAAATTTGAAGGAAAGAGATAAGAATAAAATCAAATAACATAATTCTACTTTTTTATCTTAAAATCTGTAGATTGAAGATGATTATGAGTAACCAATTGTGAACGCTCTGATTTGAGCTCACAAATAATAAGATGATTAAGATTCATACACATTTCTTGTTGAACTATATAGTAGTTTAACCTTTTACTTGCACCTTTAAAGAACGATCGTGCTAAACAAATCAACATATTAGTGATGCCCACGTGATACAATCAAAGAGAAAATGTCCATTGAAGAGAAAATGTTCATTGAATGGATCCAGAAACACTTAACTGTGCTAATCTAAAATTTTATATTCCTTAATTATTATGTGATCTTAGATATGTCTCTTTTTTCTTATATATATATATATGATAATCGTCCATGAGGCGACTCAAATGACTAATTGAAAGCCCTAGTATTCAGGATATTTTGTCAATGTATACAAAGTCCATACTCAAACATATATTGACAGGTCACACATAATAGTGACGGATATGTGATAGCAGATACGGGATTAGACTCGACCTAAAAATTGGTTTGGTCGATATCAGATCTAAATCAAGGATAAAAACTTAGAAGACGTTCCTACAAACATCAAAATTAGAATAAGTGTATTATATGCCTCCTTCCATGACAAAAGTCTAGAAACATTCTTCTGACCTACAAGATACTCTTACATCTCTAATAAAATAGTAACTAAGATCTCACATGCCATTTTTCTATTACTTCTCAGAAAAATTTCTCGCCTAAAATAATCTATATCTATACTAAGATGTCACATGCCACTTTTCTCCCTCTTATCAAAATGCAATATAATTAATTACTATGTATATCTCTCTATTAATTCTCTCCCTCTCTCTCATTTAAATGCTAAAGTTGAATAAAAAATATTATTGTTTTATTACATGAACCATTTACAGACCATTTACAGATACATATATGTAATTCCAGTTATTCTATTTCAAAATATCGTTTATTTATTCTTATTTTCATTAGTAACTATTATATATTTTTCTTTATTCAACCTTGTAATAGATGGGTTTATACCCTATTATATTATTTTAGCCAACTTTTTTTAAGAAACTAATATCGTAACAATAATTCATTTTTTTATTTAATTTTTTATATAATCAACTAAATTATGTAATCATATTATTTTGAATTATACATACTTTTATAGACAAATCAGATTCAATTTTAAAAAATATAAAAGCATTTTATTGATATAATGATATATTTTAGGTTAGTGTGATTCTAAGACAATTAGTTTTTTTATTTTACACGGGTAAATTGTTATAGTTGTAACTAGGTTAAAAACCCCGTGTACTACATGAATTGAATAAATAAAAAATATTCACAATTATATTATATAAACACTTATCCGTGCAAACAATTCTTATGATTTATTTGTAATATTATTTACATAATTCATATTCATAGTTTAAAACAATACATACTATTAACATGGCATAATCTATTATATGGATTCAAATTACGTATAAGCAATATTAAACTAATTACATTGAAAATGAAATACAGTAATTGAAATTCATAAATCTTCAAATACTATACAACATTTGATGTCTGTCATAAGAAGCCACGTGTAGTGGATTTGTCATGAGAGCATGTAAGAATATAAATAAGTTACAGATCAAATGTAACGTTTTCGGGCAGAGTGTTGCTAGAGAAACAATGAGATTAGATGATAGCCGAAGTAGAGAATGGGAGGATGATTTTGAATTAAGCTATAGTTAGCCGGAAGTTAAGGATGCTTGATGATTAAATAATTGTTGAGACTTGAGATTCGTTTATCAAAGAGAAGTAAAAGCAGTTTTAGTTTTAAAGTGATTCTAATATTCATATTCAAAATCAAATACTAAAAGTTTCAAAATAATCCATATGATTTTATGTATATTGGCTTGAAGTTAATTTTGAAAACAATATTACTTCCACGTGTACAATCATATATTGTTTGGAAAGTATCGTAATTAGAGGGAGGGTAAATATGTAATTTAAGTGTACTTAATTTATTGTTTTAAACGTATGAAGACATGTAATTTCTGTAAATATTTTTGTGTTAGTCATTTTTATAAGAAAATTCTTACCGAATTAAAAAATTGATTTTATTAAAACTTAAAGTTATATCAATATTAACATTTCTCTTATTTTATACAACACATTAAATAAAACTTATTTTATAACAATTTTGTTATTACTTAATGGAATAATTGATGGCCATCAGTTAATTGCATGTTTCTAGTTAAATGTGTTTCATTGAATTTAGAGTATTAATTTATTATATTTCTTTCATACCAACTTTCAAATTAAAAAATTATTTACTAATCTGATAATTTTAAATTAAGTGTATTTCATTGATTTAGTCGGGATTGCAAAATCTCTAGCCTTTCTTTTTTATCATTTGATTTCCCAATTACAACAATTCAGCCATATAAATTGCCAACCGATTGATTAAAATTTTCCTAATATGTTTCAAAATTTTCATAGTAAGTAACTTATAAAAAGAAAATTGACTTTAAACTGAAAGATTACAAACCTAAAACACTAAACCCTTACTATAATTGACAGGCAATTGAAAGATTTGTAAAAGGATTTGCGAAATCAGTTATGAAACCAAAGAAAAAAATAAGAAATGATATTTTGGACAGGAAAAATGAGTCAACTACGTCCTAGATAGGTACCACGTGTCACTAAAGTTATTTCTTTATTAATAGGTAAAGATTCAAATACAAAGTTTTTTAAAACTAAAAAATATAAAAAATAATTTCAACCATCCATATATTTAATCAATGGTTGAGATCAAATTGTAAGAAAAAGTTTATTAGATTGCTATTTTAGGAATAGCTATTTTTATTAATTTATGCAAGTTCACCTACATTTTTTAACCCTTCGTAACTTTTATTTATGATATTATTTTTTATTAAATTTACACCATAAAAATAAGCTTTATTTATCTCTAAAATGAGTATAGAATTGTTATATAAAAAGATAAAAAAATTAAGTTATTAAGCTCATATCTCGTAATTATGTATTTAGTGTGATTTATTGTGTCATTTTGTTAGTTATTGTGTTTTTCAGAATACTACTGTGTTATTTTTAAATATAATAGTGGAATATATTGTTTTTTATCTCTAATATGTAAAACACAATAGTAAATTAACAACTAATTAATCTAATACATTAAAAACAATGATAAAATAACCTAATATCTCATTGTGTCTTTTTATTATTATTGTGTTATCTTGAAAACTATACATTTTATAAATATATTGGTAAAATAATATTATTGTTTACTTTGAATGGTAAAACACATGATAGATAACAAGTTTATATAATCTATTAAAAAATAATAACAAACATATTTTATTATCTTCAATACTATGAGTTTTGAAAAATTCATTGGTGAAAATATGTCATTATTTACTTCTAACTGTATAACAAGTTTATAATCTATAAAAACAATGACAAAATAACACAAAATAATCTAAAACATAACACACAAATGATTAATACACATAACAAATGGTGTAAAATATATGACATAATGAACATATAAGACAGAATGAGTTGATATATTTGACACAATACAAAATACCATTTTCTTAAAATAATAAAAAGAACACGTGTTAAGCTCACAATCCTTATTAGTTTTTTTTAGATTAAACATCATTTTTATTATAATCCTACCTTTATTAATAAGTACGGATACGTAACTTAATCATACAATATGTTTATACATTTATGAATTATATTGTTTTTATATTTTCAACTCGTGTAATTAATTTGTTTTTAATATATATTGAAAAATTGTCTTTGTACCTTTTATAGTTTACTTGTAGTTGTGTGATACGTCTGGAGCTTTATGCTTCATTAAAGCCGGGTAGAGTGACTATAAGTTTACCAAATTATATATACATACATACATACATACATACATACATATATATATATATACACACATACATACATACATACATACATATATATATACACATACATACATATATATATATATACATACATAATATATATACATATATATACATGCTAGATATATATATATATATATACATATATATATACATACATATATATACATTGTTGGATCATATGAGGCTGGTGCAACCAAAACAACACTAAGAACAATTTTGTGTACAAGTTGAAGTCTTCCGAAGACAAAACTACTCTTCCGCAGCTATGTCAAAGATCTTCCGAAACATAATGTCTGAAGAGCTTCCGAAGAAAACTAAGTCTTCCGAGACCAAGCAGTTCTCCTTCCGAAGCATTCACACTTAGAAGATCCAAGATAAAGTCTTCCGAAGAATAAATTCATAAAGACCTGTAGAAGACTCGGAATATATATATATATATACATATATATATACATATATATATATACATATATATATATACATATATATATATATACATATATATATATACATATATATATATATACATATATATATATATATATATATATATATACATATACATACATACATATATATATATACATACATATATATACATCATCATTTACTTTTACCCATCCATTATGTAGTAGGTCACATCAATGTTTTAAATCAAAAATTGTTTTTTTTTTACTTTAAAATATCCAATATTTATTATATTGAATTATTATAATTTATCTGCTTCTTTATTTCAAAATAAATACTTGTTTTTGTTACTTTTATTAAATCACATAATATTACATTGGTGTTAAATTACACCTTGTAAAAATTGATAGTTATATAAATATAATGATATTTATAGTGATGTAGGAGGTATTACATTTGTTGGAAGTGTTATATTTTTGAAAAACATATTAAATACATGGTGTAAGTGATATTTACATTAGTGTATGAGATTTATATCGGTGTAAATTTACTAACATTATGTAAGTATACTCATTGGTTAAATTTATGTAGTTGATGTTTACACTGATGTAAGTAATATTTACACTAGTGTAAGAACTGCAACTTTTTTAAAATACTATCTACACTAGTGTACCCTCTGCTGACACTACTCTCACTATTAAGGTTATAATAATCGACATGTTTTAATAAATGAAATCTACCCTATTTAAATCCACACGAATGCGTTTGATTTTTTCTCTACATTAACTTTCACCGCGTGCACTAAATAATTGTTGATAATTTTGTTAATTTGGGCTTTTCATATGAACCACATTGAAATCATCATAATTCTTTGAATTGTTTTGATCCTGCAAGTTTGCCTAAAAACCCAAATAAAAAGAAAAAGAAAAATGACATATAGTAAAAACCCAAAAAAGCACCAGGTTATATCACAACTTATCACAAGATTCACCCAAATATATGAATATTGAAACTAATTTAATTAATCATAAATCACACCTACACCAAAATCATACGAGAAACACTAAGAAATATTTAAAATCATACATCTCGTACCTTTTCAATCTCCATTACATAGCTTACACCTCAATGCCTTAATTTTAAATCTTCCAGCGCCAAGAGCATAAATCTGAACATCTCTTTTGCTTCATCATTAATCAGATTCCTATTATCATCATATTTCGACGGATCTTCAAAAGTATTAAGCAAAGACTCTGGTTTATTAACAAAATGCGGATCCACCCAAATGTTGCTTTGCTGGAGATTATAGTGTGAAAATCCAACACTGTAATCATCATCGAACACGCCGCCAACATCCATTTACACCCCCACCCATATGCTTAGATACAAAGATAGTGGATATGAAAATGAGAAATAAGAAGATGCAAATGAAGAAGTTGAGAATGAAGACGATGATGGATATAATAATATAACAAATTTGAAATAAGAAAATAAGTGGGTGACTTTTAGACTGATGAAGATGTTTAGAAGGTACAACAGTTAATGTGTACTTTACATTAGTCAGAAAGTTAAATTGGGAGAAATAGAAAAAATGCCCCTGCTGGTTAGAGTTGGGGTAGTGATGTGGCATATTCTCATTGGGTAGAATGGGTTAATAAATTTAGAGTAGATTAACAAAAGATGCATGCCATATATATATATATATATATATATATATATATATATATATAGAGGGTTGGGTTCATGTGAGAACCCTTGAAAATTGCAAGAACCCTTTAACCCTTCTATGAGCCTTTAATTTAATATTAAAAATTCTAGATACCAAATGAAGGGTCAAGATCTAATAAGGGTATTTCTGTAATTTGGCGTTTTTACTTTATACTTTTGTCAGTGTCTCTTTCTTGAAAACTACAACTACAACCACACATTAAATCTCAAAATCTATTTCAAATTCTCATCTAGATCCATCTAAAAAATTATTTGAATCATCTCAAAACCTATGGCGGTCAAGCAAGCGACAAAGCAGTTCGAGAGGTTTCAAAGAACTCAATTAGATTTGAAGAGGAAGATAGCGGTCATCACCACTTGAACAAAAACTACAACCGTCATCGACCACCAGTGCCATTCTAGCAATAGTCGCCCCACCAGTGGATGGTCGTGACACCCATTACACACAAAATCACCGCCTAAACAACAATCACAACCGTCATTAACCATCGTTGCCATTCTAGCAATAGTCGCCACACTAGTGGGTGGCCGTGACACCCGCCACCACCACCACTACAAGTCGAACATCACCATCACCATCATTCCCCCTTCCCTTTCTTCGTCTTCTACGAACCCCTCACTCTCCAGAAACCATTTGTTGTTGATTCACTCACTAGCCACGAACCCTTTGCTTATAGTTGTGGCAAATATCATCCTACACAAGTTAGAACCCAGGTCTTTATAAATTTTGTTTAGATCTGCCATCCAGCTATGGTGCCCCTTGATTTTAGTCACCATCGCTTACCAACAGGTTAGGTTTTCAATTTTGACTTTGGATTTGGTTGTTAGACGAGCATTTCTTGTAGATAGAAGGTTTTAATTTAATGTTTAGAAGTATGTGTATTTATATATTTCAACTTACAGTGGTGTGATGTATTTTTGTAAATTAAAGGTTGTAATTTAATGTTTTAAAGTATGTATTTGTTGGTTTTTATATATGTTTTTCGATGTAAAACATTGTAAAGAGTTAAAATATAATGTAATTCACTATATGTATTTCGTTACGGTGGTGTAGTTACATGGTTTAATGTCGTTCGGTTGTTAGGTTGTTGACTATAATTAACTCTTATTCAATGTAATTCACTGTATTAGGTATGGTTTTATGTTTAACTCAAGGTTTTTTGTTGTTAATACATCGTGTTTCTTTCATGTAATTCACAGTAAAAAATTACAATATGATGTAATTCGTTGTAACTTACATTGGTGTGATTTTGATGTACTTTGTAAATTAAAGGTTGTAATTTAATGTTTTAAAGTAGTGGTGTAATTACAATGGTTTACAGATTGGTTTACATTATTTTATAGATTTGTTTACATTAGGTTAATTTTGTTACAGTGGTGTAGTTTTATTTATTTGATTTCTTTATAGTTTTGAAATTTGATTACAGTGGCGTAGTTACATGATTTAATGTCGTTTGGTTGTTAGGTTGTTGTAATGACGGTATTACTGTAAGTTTGAATGGTTTAATATCAGGTGTAATGACGATTCGTTTGTTTTACATTTGTTTTACAGATTGTTTTACATTGGTTAATATTGGTTTACGTTAGTTTATATTGGTTTACATTGATGTAATATCATTTAGTTGTTGTAATGACTATGCTACTTTTAGTTAGAGTGGTGTAATATCATGTATTTAACAATGTAACTAGATGTTTTCATTACAACTTTGCTAAAGATTACATTAGTATAATATGGTGTAATGTCGTTTGGTTGTTAGGTTGTCGTAATGTGATGTAGAATTACGTATAGATGAAACTTTTTTTGCTACATGGTACAATAGTGTAACATTGTAATATGATGTAACTATGTACGAATAAAACTTTTTTTGCAATTCTATATTAGAATTAAAGAGACAAATATGATAAGTTTAATGGTGTAATTTTTATAAAAAAATTATAATTTATAAAAAAGTTATGAGTATTTAAATAAAAAGGGGATAAAGTTTTTAAATATAAAGGAAAAAGAAATATGGGGTATAGGGATGATACTTGTCATGTTCCTGTTAAATCTGAATTTGATGGATTTGTTTGTTGATCTATGGTTGAGATGAAGTTAAAGAGTTCTTACAAAAATGAAGGGTTCTCATATATATATATATATAGGGTTAGAATCATTACAGAACCACTTTTTATTTTCAGAACCACAGAATCATTGATTTACATAAGTGTAAATTAAGTTTGGTGATACTTAATCTATTTTACATATTTGTATATCAGACATGAACAATAAATTACGTAAAACAACTAAATATCATCAGCTTTAACTTATATTTATGTAAATCAATGATTCGTAATTTACATTTATGTAAATCAATGGTTTTTTTGGTTCTGAAAATAAAAAGTGGTTCTGTAATGATCCCGACCCTCTATATATATATATATATATATATCTTATTCAAGTACTTAGAATTAATTTTTTTTGATTCTGAAAATAAAAATAGTTCTGTAATGATCCTGATCCTCTCTATATATATATATATGTATATTTATATATATATATATATATATATATATATATATATATATATATATATATATATATATATATATCTTATTCAAGTACTTAGAATTAATTTAGTGCTACTAAGGCTATCACTAAGTACAGGTAGAATTAAATAGATTAGTTCACCATTTGAGTAACAATGTAAGTGTGTTTGTTTAGAGCAAGTATAATGAAAATATTCGACTTTCTTTCCACCTAATATTTTTTATAACGAAATCCGATTAGATGTTTCATTAGTTCATAAATATGTCAAGATTCTATATAGAGAAAAAATCTACTATTTCTAGTGTAATTTCATTCGTTCTTTCCTGTTGTTCATTTTGGACATTAAAGAACGTTAAAGATTATTTCTTTCTTGACAAGTATTTACTTAATTAGTGAATAAATGCGTATACTCTGGATTGTTGTTCGACTTTTTATAAATTAACTAATTATCTTTAATTTTTTAACACTTAGCATTGGATTGGTTAGATAATTCATAAGGACTTGTGTTAGAAACCGAGCCCAACGTAGGCCCTTATACGGACCCTCCCAAACTCATCATTATTTGTTTGTTTTACCAAAAAGAATTGTTATTAGTTCACCCAATTTTTTTTAGAGTATTTTTATGGATACATTTAATTTATTTTCATTCTTCCTATTTATTTCTATGCATACATATTGATAAATGTTGAGAGATAAAGACAAAAAAAGTCTTAATAACAAAAATAAATGTTTGTATAATCCAAATCTATTTTTATTATCTCTATCTCTCTCTATACTTGCATATAGATACATGAAAAAAGATAGATACAATAGTTTGTCTCTATAATTAAAATGAGTGTTTGTATAACCCAACCGTTACATAAATCATCCTAAATTTTGTATTTTCTTATTTTTCATAGTTTATAATTTTTTTATTTCCTGAATATCCCTATATATATTTATATACATTTTAAAAAGAAATTTAATAAATAGCATATTTTAAATCCTTTAAAGTTTAGCTAACTTGTTTTTTATTAGTATTGCCATAATTTAATGTTTTATTTTTTATATTATTATTTCTAATTTTCATTTTTACCTCTCATGTTATATATAATTTAAGATATAATATTTATTTTATTTTTTTAATAATTTGCTTCCATGTAAACGGGATTTTATTTGAAAATCGAGTATTTTTTTATAGCAACTGCAATTACCTTTGTGGTGTTGTGACGAACCCAATAAACTATAAGCGGAAATCATCATTGCCGAATCTATAATAACCTCTAGGTTGACAAGAGATCAATATTACCGAAGAGGAGCAGGTCGTAAATATTTTTTTAGGGGTGGAATGAGGTCGGCGAGTGTTTCTTCTGGTTGAACCCTATCTAAGACCTATAGCGACGACGAAAACAAGAAAATACCATAGCGATGACGAAAACAAGAAAATACCATAGTGATGACTAAAACAAAAAAAATACTATAGCCCTTGATTTCCTCATGGGTCTGTCGCTATAGTCTTTTAAAACGATGTCGTTCAGATTATTCACGGAAACAAAAAAATTAAAAAAATAATAAACCCCATTGCGGTGATTTGTCGTCGCTACTATCATCACTGAGAGGTTTAGTTATTTTCTTTTTCTATTTTATGGATAAAAAACGCTAAATTAAAGGTATTAACAACGACATGTCATTGCTAATACGGTTTCAAAAAGCCGAAGATTATCCTGCACCACGCCAAACTATATGGCAACGATAATTCGGAGCAAAAATAGAAAAATAATGACATATAGCGACGACATGTATCCGTTATATTATAAATAGTAAGCCGAGTATCGACCGTGGACACAAATATAATGATGGCCCTTGTTACTAAACTATTATCGAATCCTAATCGATGAATTTTTAAAGGATTTTAGCAATTAAATGAAAGCAAGTAAATAACTAAACTAACCAAACAGAGCAAATAACCGTTCAGAACGATATAATAAACCAGACTATCAAGACATGTAAAGATACTGAATAATAAATGAATTAACTCTAGTCAAATAAAACAGAATGCCAATACTGAAAATATAGCGAATACCAAATATGAGAAAGCACTACCTAGACTCGGTGTCGGGTTGACAAGCTTGACTAACCTCGGGCTAACTGACTGTTTGACTCCAGTTTCTAAGATAGACACGTAAAACACACCAGATCTCCTCTCGGACTCACTAACACGTCCTAAATGTCCTAAAAACCAATTAAAACACTGGACAGGTTATTTCTCACCTCTCGGTCTCAAAAATCCCTTAAACTCTACGTACTCAAATGAAGTCTCACCTCTCGGTCTCAACTAAAACAATGTGAAAAGGTCACCCAAAGAAAATCTAGACAGAGAGAGTAAACCTGTGATTATGACCAATGACTTAAATCGACAAGAAAAGCTATTGAATTTTGGACTAGTCACTCTCTTGCACTCGTTACCCAAACCGTTAACTCCCAAGACCAACCAATTATCTAATTCCTCTCGGACTCAAGACAAACTAACCACTAAAATCTGATTAAGAACATGAAACTCCTACGGGTGATCAAACCATCTAGATCAAGACACCAAGTAATGATCCTAACATCCAATCCTAGTTAATAACATGAAAGTAAATCAACCAAAACCACAAGAGATGTGATAAAGATGAATAACCACATTCAACAGAAGTTATAACGCATCATTTATCATAAAGCACAAGTCTTTATACATAAGAATCCGTCAAACAATCAAACAACCCGAAAAATACATCAAACAAAGTCAGCCTTCACCTAATCTAGGTACATAAAGAAAAACCTAGCCACTAAACATGTTCATAATAGATTCAATTCAACGTAAAGTGTTCATATAGTAGCAAAGATGAATAAAAACTAAAGAACGAAAGAACCCGATCGAAGAACGTGTACAAACCGAATAAAACACGCAACAATCTTCAATCCGAGCCTTCCTAATGCTCCAAAGTACTCCTCAGTCGTCCAAAAACGCCTCTGGAACTTAGAAACGACCGCCAAAATATTGCCAATTTGTAACATCGACTTCAACTTATAAACGTGTGCAAATTGTTCTGTCCGCGACCTCCTGCGGATCGCAGGAGATAGACTTGCGGACCGTAGGACTCCTAGGGTTCCCGCGCCTTATTTGACTTTTCCTGTTGACCAGGACATGGAGCTACCGCAGGCCTTCAATCTTTTTGTATTTTCATTGTTTTAGCTCCAAATCACCCATTATTTGCTCGTTTCCTTCACGTAAGCTCTCGAAGACCTGTAAAACACTAAACATCTAAAAAGTAACTGAAATCTATGAAAAAATATGGAAAATAACTATAAATTAAAATAAAATACAAGGAAAGATAAGATGTGTTTTCAACACATCAAACATCCCCACACTTAAATCTTTTTCGTCCCTAAAAAGTTGTAAGCAACAATGGAATCAAAATGGGTCAAACAAGATTTCAATTTCAATTAAGAATTTTAACAACTAATAACAACACGCATTAACCGGGATTGCTAGTATATTTGTCCACTTAAACCCAACATCAACTAATCAACCCCTCACTCTTGTTATTCTATAAGTGCAAGTTCTTAATTTTTAAATCTATGGGTGCCACACTTGAGAGGTTAAGACTCCGCCTAGACCCGTCTCAAGTCATTCAAGATACAGATTAAATCAAGTGATTTTCCTACCAATGCACACAAAAACCTATATCTACCAAGAATTAGACTCACAGATGGAAGATGGAAAAGCGAACTTGTTAATATATTTTATTTAAGCTGAACCTGACCCAGTGGTGTTTCAACCAAGCTGCAACTCGACATGTGACACGTAGGCTAGTCTTAATAACTTAAACAATTAAATCACTTATTCACTTGGATGGATTAGGGGGGCGCCACCGAACCTCTAGTTTATTCCCATAAAAAAAGAGTGGTGTGCCCGTTTGTGAGAGGAATGATTAGCACATATTTGTTTTTAAATCTGCAATGGCGTCCCTAGTACTATATTGACGGTTTTCGGTTTAACCGTCTCCCTCAAGATGTAAACCCACAAGATTCCAAACATTTATTAAGGTCTATTTATTAAACATTTGTGAAAATTTTTCAAAGCTTACTGAGCCTACCAACATATCCCAAATTAGATGTGTGTCTACCAAAATTTTTTTTCTTTTATCAAGTCCCACATAGTTATATCATTTTCCATTATAGTTGCAAACTTGATTTTTTGAAACATTTTTTTGAATTTTGAATTTTTATTTTTTTTAAATAATTTTTTTTGAATCCTCAACACTAACCGAATGGAGATTGAGTATGGCTAGCGTTTCGGAAATTTTTGAAAATTTTAGCAAAATTAAACTAAAAAAATGAAGAAACGAAACAGGAAAGTAAAACCTGGCCACGACCTCAGCATCCCCACACTTGCTACACACATTGTCCCTAATGTGCAGTACGTGAAATGGAAGAGAAATAAAGCATAAAGAAAAATAAACTGAAAAGAAAGAAAATAAATTAAAAAGGACAAAATAACCGGGAATAACAACTGAGGCGCTCGTGTAGGTACACACGCACACAGAAGGTGTAATCCTACCAGTAACACATGTGATATTCACCGTTATGAGAGTGTTTGAGAAGAATGTAGCGAGAGATTGATGGTCGGTGGGACTCCGGTGATGTGCACTGTTGTGGTAGTGGAGGTAATGGTGGTTGTGGTTGTGTCGGGTGAAAATGGAGATGGTAATGGAGGTGTATATGGCAATGGAGGTGGTGGCCGAGGGTATGAGGTAGTGGGTGATGGCTGTTGACAATGGTGGCAGGTGGATGATGGTGGGTGAAGAGAAGGAAAGGGGAATTGAATGGTGGTTTAATGTGGGTGTTTGTGCGCAACAGGGGTTTTCACCCCTGCCTTTTTTTTTTCAGCAAATCTGGCGGACCGCAGGAAGTTTAGATGCAGTGCGCTGGGTAGTAAGTGAATTCCTGCGGATCGCAGGAAAAAGTGGTGCGGTCCACAGCTCTGTGCAGAAAATCCATTTTCTTGTTTCACCCCACCGACAGAACCATTACACAACTCCTAAACCGAAACACCAAAAATTCCAAAAGAATATATTTACGTACTTGGAAGTGTATGCCATGATTCCTAGGGTTTGGAATTCTGAAACACTCGTTGAACGGTTAGTAACAAAAATAAATAAGAAAATAAAAAGAAAAATACTAAAGACTAAAAATACAAAATAAAAGAAATAGAATCAAACCGTACAATCCAGGCTATCTCCTGGTAGCGTTAAGTTTAACGAGTCCTCAGCCCTACTCATCCCCGCACTTATTCGCGAAGTGAGTCGAGGTGTACCACCTCAAGAACTCTTTCCTCATCCGAACCTCAATGTAGTGTTTCAATCAATGCCCATTTACCTTAAACTTCTCACCATCCTTACCCACTATCTCAACCGTCCCATAAGGATAAACATTAGTCACTGTGAGCGGGTCCCGACCATCGTGATCTCAATTTCCCGAGAAACAATCTCAACCGGGAATTAAATAGAAGCAATCGATCACATACTTTGAACTCCTTGTCACAGCGAAAGTGACGATCATGTAACTCTTTTGTCCGCAACTTGTAGTCATAAGAACGCGCATATGCATGATCACGAAGCTCCTCCAAACTATGCAACTCAGAAATCCGGTGACATGTCGCCTTAAGCTCGTCTAGATTAACCTTCCGAAGTGCCCAGTACGCGCGATGCTCTAACTCCACTGGCAAGTGACATGCCTTCCCGTAAACCATCCTGAACGGCGTAGTACCTGTAGAAGTCCGATAAGCTGTCCTAAACGCCCAAAGCGCATCGTCTAGCTTATCCGACCACTCTTTCCTATTAGTTCCCACCATTTTCTCTAAGATTCGCTTTATCCCCCAGTTACTCACTTCCACTTGCCCGCTTGTCTGCGGGCACAGTTCTATGGGTTACCACATATTGCTGCAACGCCTTCTCCATCCGCGCGTTGCAGAAATGAGTACCACGATTAGTGTTTAGTGCCTTAGGCACTCTGAATCTCACAACTACTCGTGCATCATTAGTGGGAAGAGCCTCAGCCTCAAACCACTTGGACACATAATCCATGACCACTAAAATGAACTTGTTCCCTCGAAAAGCGGGAAGAGGACCCATAAAGTCGATGCCCCAAACATCGAAAACCTCAACATCCTGAATAGGGTTTTGGGGCATCTCATGCCTACGTGCAATGTTTCCACTCCTCTAACACGCATCACATCTCCTAATCAACTCCTGAGCATCCCGATGAATCGTCGGCCAATAAAATCCACTATCAAAGACCCTCTTGGCTGTGTTGCCTTCAACATTATGTCAACCAGTCGGTCCCTCATGGCAAGCTTGAAGTATGCTCTCAGACTCACTCTCAGTACACACTTCCTATTCACCTAATCTACACCAACCCGATAGAGATACGGGTCATCACAAATGTAATGCTTAAAGTCAGCGAAGAATTTCTTTCGCTGCTGGTAAGTCATGTCTGGTGCTAATGTCCCATTGCATAGGTAGTTCGCGAAATTCGAGAACCATGGACACTCATCCTCGCGCACACTCACTCGCATCAAACTCTCAGTCGGGAACCTATCATCAATCTGAACTCCCTTGTCTCCACTATCCGCATTCTTTAATCGCGACAATGTATCGTCCTGTCCTCACGAGTGCTTCATGGCCCGATTAACATCAAAGGTCACTCGCTCATCATCCATACTGAGGGTCACCTTACCGCTGTACACATCGATTAAAGCATGCGCGGTAGCTAAGACTGGACATCCTAAAATCAAAGGAACGTGATCTTCCTCGTCCATATCAAGAATGACAAAGTCCACCGGGAAGATGAATTTGTCGACCCTCACTAGCATGTTCTCCACAATCCCCCGCGGATACTTCACAGATCTGTCCACAAGCTGGATACTCATCTTAGTCGGTGCGGGCTCTTCTATGCCTAGTTTTTGATAAACTGAGTAGGGCATAAGATTTATACTAGCACCTAGATCCGCAAGAGCATTTTTGACAGTCATGCCTCCAATCACACAAGGAATGGTAAAACTTCGAGGGTCCATCATCTTCTAAGGTAAATTTGGCTTCAGAACCATAGAACACTCGTCATTAAGCACCAAAGTAGACAATGCTTCTAGTTTTATCTTATTAGATAGCATGTCTTTGAGGTACTTAGCATACTTGGGCATGTTAGAAAGCGCCTCAAGGAAAGGAATGTTGATGTGAATCTGATGAAGCTTGTCGAGAAACTTCTTATACTACTCATCATCTTTGCTCTTCCTCAAACGAGTTGGGTATGGTATCGAAGGCTTATAAACTCTTACTGGCTCCTTCTAGGGGGAAACCTCTGGCTGTGCGGTACTTGCTGGGCGTAGCCTCTGGTGCACCTAGCCAGGGTCCACCTCCATTTCGATCTCCCCATCAACAAGTTCATCCTCAACAGTAGCCGTGTAACCACAACCTGTTGGTTGCTCCTATTAGTGACTGCCATCACGAACCCCTTCGGGTTCGCGTAAGTAGAACTCGGTAACACACCCTCCTTCCTACTCAAAAGGATCTCAGCAATCTAATGGGCATGATGCTCTAGGTTCTGCAGTACTGCTCCCTGTCTCTGAATCATCGCACCCTGCTCCTGAAATTTCGCCTGAATCTCCTTGTGACGCCTCTCATCCTTCTTCAGAAACTGCGCAAGAAGTGTCACAATACTGGGCATCTTCTTCTCTTCATTCGACTGCGCAAAACTCTGATATGGCCTCGGATTCTGCCATCCTCTCCAGCTCGAGCCCTGATCTTTCTTCCAACCCTGATTGTTCCCAAAGAAGCTCTTGCTATTCTGATTTCCCAAGTAATCCACCTGCTCCTATGTAACCGTTCAATCAAAAGTGTTATGTCCTCCCTTACAAATCTCACAGGACCTATCCATCTTCAACTGTAGATCCCTCACAATCCTCGATAATGCCTCCACCTGTGCTGCTAACGCTGTGCTAGAGTCCACCTGTAACACTCCTCTCTACGATCCCTCAGCTGGATCATGATAACTCGACATCGCCAAATCCTCAAACAGCTCCAAACACTCCTCGAGTGTTTTGGTGTTGAATCCACCCGAGGCAGTGTTTAACCTCTCTCAATACCATGATAAGGGCAATCATTGCAGAGCACCTTGAACCTATCCCACGCATCATGAAACTACTCTTCCGGCTTCTGCTTGAATGAATGAATGAGACTCCTATGATGAGCAGATTTGGAGGGAGGGTAATATTTAGCAAGAAATGTGTCCCGCATGCCATTCCAGGTGGTGACAGAAGCAGGTGGCAAGGACTCAAGCCAGGTGGCGGCTTTGTCTGCCAGAGAGAAAGGGAACAGACTCGTAAGACGCGCGTCATCATTCACACCATTGATTTTGAACGTGTCGCAGACACGCTGAAACTAGTTGATGTGAGTATGTGGGTTCTCATAAGAAAGCCCGTGAAACTGAACAGAGGAAGCAATGGTGGTCATAACATGGGAAGGAATCTGAAAACTATTAGCTTCAATGACTGGTGGTACCACAGGTGCTCGTATGCCTCCAGTAGCAGGTTTGGCGTAGTCAGAAAAAGTCCTCCTAGGTGGTGGTTGCGCCATTTCCTTAGCAACAAGAACAGTACGCCTCCTACGAAACAAATGCTCCAGTTCAGAAAGTCCCTCGAACTCAGCAAATCCTGTAGATCGGGTCCGCTGAATATTTTGCATACAACTGATAAAACTAAATGAGAAAATAAAATAAAAATGAACATAAATAAATAAAAATTATCCTAAAGCATGCAAATAAATAAACTAAACCTAAGAAACAAATAAAAGAAAAATTATAAAAATAACTAAAAATATCTAAAAATAAAAAAATAAAAATAAAAACAACTAAGCAATAAACAAGCAAACAAGGGAGGTTAGACCCCCGACTCCAGTCGTTCTCAAAGTCGCCAAATCGTATCCCCGACAATGGCGCCAAAATCTTGATGGTGTGAAAATATATCTTTAAATCATAAAATCAAGTTTTACTTATTAAAACAACTCACTACTCAACTACACACACGGCAAGCGTATCGGTCGCGTATAGTATAGATAGTAAGCCGAGTATCGACCATGGACACGAATATAATGACTGCCCTTGTTACTAAACTATTATCGAATCCTAACTGATGAATTTTTAAAGGATTTTTAGCAATTAAATGAAAGCATGTAAATAACTAAACTAACCAAACAGAGCAAATAACCGTACCGAACGATATAATAAACCAGACTAACAAGACATGCAAAGATACTCAATAATAAATGAATTAACCCTAGTCAAATAAAATAGAATGCCAATACTAAACATGTAACGAATACCAAATATGAGAAAGCACTACCTAGACTCGGTGTCGGGTTGACTAGCTTGACTAACCTCGGGCTAACTGACTGTTTGACTCCAGTTTCTAAGATAGACACATAAAACATACCAGATCTCCTCTCTGACTCACTGACACGTCCTAAATGTCCTAAAAACCAATTAAAACACTAGACAGGTTATTTCTCACCTCTCGGTCTCAAAATTCCCCGAAACTCTACGTACTCAAATGAAGTCTCACCTCTCGGTCTCAACTAACACAATATGAAAAGGTTACCCTATGAAACTCTAGACACACAGAGTAAACCTATGATTATGACCAATGACTTAAATTGACAAGAAAAGCTATTGAATTTAGGACTAGTCACTCTCGTGCACTCGTTTCCCAAACCGTTAACTCCTAAGACCAACCAATTATCTAGTTCCTCTCGGACTCAAGACAAGATAACCTTTGAAATCTGATTAAGAATATGAAACTCCTACGGGTGATCAATTCGTCTAGATCAAGACACTAAGTAATGATCCTAACATGCAATCCTAGTTAATAACACGAAAGTAAATCAACCAAAACCACAAGAGAAGTGATAAACATGAACAACCAGATTTAACAAAAGTTTTAACGCATCATTCATTATAAAGCACAAGTCTTTATACATAAGAATCCACGAAACAATCAAACAGCTCGAAAAACACATCAAACAAAGTCAGCCTTCACCTAATCTAGGTAGATAAAGAAAACACTAGCCACTAAACATGTTCATAATAGATTCAATTCGATGTAAAGTGTTCATACAGTAGCAAAGATGAATAAAAACTAAAGAACGAAAGAACCCGATCGAAGAACGCGTACAAAACTGAATAAAACACGCAACAATCTTCAATCCGAGCTTTCCTAACGCTCCAAAGTGCTCCTCAGTCGTCCATAAACGCCTCTGGAACTTAGAAACGGCCGCTAAAAGATTTCCAATCCATAACATCGACTTCAACTTATAAACGTGTGCAAATTGTTCTGTCCGCGACCTCCTGCGGACCACAGGAGATAGACCTGCGGACTCCTAGGGTTCCCGCGCCTTATTTGACTTTTCTTGTGGACCGCAGGACTTCAATCTTCTTGTATTTTCATCATTTTAGCTCAAAATCACCCGTTATCTGCTCGTTTCCTTCACGTAAGCTCTCGAAGACCCACTAAACATCTAAAAAGTAACCGAAATCTATGAAAAGAATACGAAGAATAACTATAAATTAAAATAAAATACAAGGGAAAATAAGATGTATTTTCAACACATCACCTTAACTCTAAAAGCGACACCTCTGTCATTATAGGTGTCGCCGCTATCACCTGTGTTTCTTGTAGGGCGTGACGGTATTCATTGCTTATAATTTACAATAAGAGGGACTGATAACAACCAAATCACACCACCTACGGCAAGGAAAAAACAATAAAACTCTCGCTACATGGCGTGAGGAGAAAAACTAGTTCAATGTTATTTGTAAAAAGAAAAACAAAATTTACCGATGATTTTCTAGTGGAAAATAGTTCGTGATGTCCAAAGTGGTCGATGGTGATGCATCATGTAACACTGGGTAAAGGTTGTATTTTTGTGGAAAAAGCGCCTTAGCTCCAACGTTAACATAGTTGTCCGTAATCTTTTAGTAGTACATCAGGTAATTTTTGTCAGCATCATGTTTTTTGATAGAGTATCACCGATGACCACAACATTCAGCGCATGATTTTAGGCGGGTGTGTACATCAATACAAGCCCTCCGTCATATAACAATGGAATTAAAATACGAACTTGTGATGCCATAGGTAAATTCAAGTGATCAATATAGATGAATATCTATATTATATAAACTTGGTGATGCAACACAAAACTCAATATATACCGTAACATAATCTTCTACGTATTAAGGTTCAAGAAAGAAACACACCCATTAAGTCAAGAGTAGTTCATCTACTCCCGTAACAATCACACGATACATATTAGTTACAAATGTCCAGATTATTCCATTTACTAGTTCGGCTATCTATATAAGCCGAAGCCTTTCTGTTGATCCCAGGCTCCGACACCCAACAAACACCATCTTGGTCACTCCGGTAAGCTCTATACGCTTTCAACGTATCATCCCACATCACCTCTTCCCCTCGAACCTTTTTGGATTTGAACATGCTGAAAAATGAAAGGGAATATTTCTTCAGTTGGCTTCTCTTCCCCATAGCTTATTGCCTATAGTTCTTCTCTAGCCTCTTGTTACTTTTGGCGATTAACTTGTCGTATAGTATATTTATAGCATCAGTGGGTACAATTAAAGAATTACTTTTGTTTGGTATTTATAAAATTTAAATTATCCGAAGCGCACGTTTTTGGTATTAGTAATGGAAAATAAAATAAGTGAATGGAAAACATCAGTGCAGATATGGTCAAACTTCAAAAAGTATTGAGACTTTAACCCTCAAGTTTTGTATTTTTATATATTTGTCCCTGGTTTCATCTTTGCTTCACGTAACTTTACTCGTAAGTCATAACACTATTATCACATATTTTAAATACTTACTAAGGTAGTTCTGCTGCACGTTACGTAGTTCTCCTGAACGTTACGCCGGGTAAAAAACATGAAAATGATTGAAATATGGTTCTTAAAATACACAATATAAATCTCAAAGGTAATGTTTAAAAGGTACATGTGAGTGGGAAAGAAATAAAAGAAAAAAGCAAAAGCAATAAAAAAAATTAATAAGAGAAAAAAAGAAGGAAAAAGAAAATAAAATAAATATCGTGATATTATAAAAGAGGGCAATAAAAAAATAAAAGGGGAGCCGTGAATCAAGCACAGGTGGCCTCTTTTAATGGGGCGCGATCTGACAAGCGCTGCCAAATGCTAATATATGAGTTGTAATTATATTTTTTTTTGAGTTTAAAGTGAAAAAAGATTAAAGAATTTGTGTTTTAATGACTTATATTATATAGAATGGGGCAGTAGATTTTAGCTCAGGGCACCGGCATTGTACTTTACATTGGGTATAAAAATTTATATATACATAAGTTTTATAGTAATTTATTCGTATAATTTTTAATATATCCTTTACAGAATTGTATATAAAATTATGATTATTGGTGAGTGGAGAGCACTAAACCCACCAGGTTTTACGTAAAAGTATACGTACTTTGACCAAAAACCAAAAGGTTGAGCTTTCAAGTTTCAATGTTCACGGTGGAAGTTATTTGCTGTAAAATGAAAACTTCATTTTCTTACGATAAATCATTAAATCTTCTAAAAACAATGAAATTTCCCCATTCAAAGTTTATTTTTTTAACAGCCCGTTCAAACTTTATTAAAAAGCAAAACATTAGCGGCCTACATTGTCATTGTTTTATTAAATTTTTTTAATCTATTGCTCAATTATTATAACCATCCATGCCATGCTTGAGTTTTCTTTATAGATATATTTTATTTCAGGAACCTAACAAAAGAAATGCCTATAGTTTTTTATATTATTTAAACATTAACAAACCGTATAGAACTTCGTTATGCCCAACGCATGCCTTTATGCTGATTCCCACAAGCCAAATTTTCCACTTTTGGTGCTTCTGAAATTGTAAACACGTTCAGTTGCTATGGCAATGAAAACAGTGTGCCCCACACGAACTAGTATCAACATCCAACAGATTTGCTTTGATTATTATATAATATCTGGTGGTCACAATTTCGATCATAATTAGTGTGGTAGTTTCCACAATCTATGTCATATATATCTTGAGTTGGCTACTAATGTGTTATTGTTATTAAGCTACTATGTTGATGTTAAAAAGTTAGAGAAAAGAGTTTTTACCGACTATAGTCTCATCAAATAATTATAGGTAATTTTTATTAATACGATTATTGTTTATTGGATTTGTGTTTTAGTAAGTGAGAGTTTCGCGACGAATCAATTAGTGTCCAAAACGAAACTGATATGAATAATACATTGGTGCTCAAAATTTAATGGTTGGAAACTTGAAGTGTAGTCGGTAAGAATTCTAAGGTAAGAATTCCTTAGAATGTGACATAAGTAGGGACCTAACTTCACACCCTGACTAGCAGAGTACCTCACACATATGTGGCATGGGTGATGTGCACAATGTGTCATTTTGATGACACAATTGCACTTTGCCTTTGTCTTTTTCATGGATGTTTCGACGTTAGCAGTATTAACATACAGCTGATATGTGGATGGGTTGTATTTACGATTAAGCTGGTCAACAACTTGTTACAAATGCAAGTCACCTCCACGACTTGGTTCTAAAGTCTCGTGACCTTAGTTGCGACTGAGCATGGATGTGCAATTAGTGTGACTTCCACTACAAAGATAACGACCCATTTGACACTGATGTGTGTCACGTGCTCCTACTTTTCTTCATCTTTAATTCCACTAACGGGAGCAACTGATCGGTTGCTACTGATCGCTTGCAACTGCAACCACTCGGTCACCATTCCCGCTACTCCTGGGTTACAACTGCTTAGTTAATGTTGAGCACTTAAAGCCATGAATAAAATGATAACGCAACCTCATAATTTTGTTTATGTATTATATAACAATTTTCTTTTGACCATTTAATTTCATTTCATTGCATACATGCTCGCAACGCTTATCTTTCAAATCTCTCAATGAACACCCTAACCTTCAAAAAGAAAACATAACCTTATAGCATGCTTAGAGAAAAACCCATACCATAAATAATTTCAGCTGATAATTGATTTCACCGTTCTTATAAAATCATCTACACTATCACCTTAAATCCCTTTCTATATGTCGATATCATAAGATAGTTTATAGATTCAGCATTTGTGTGCCACATTCCACCTTATGATCATCCTACGAATCAAATTGAATAATTAAACGTCCTTCGTAGTCTTAGAAGAGTCACTACATTCTACTTTGAGATTAGATAATGAAGGTGGCGTGAGATAAAAAAAGTCCAATTGGGAATGAATGGCTCTCCAACAATGAGAAGCATTCTTAAGAATTAAAGATTGAACATCCTTATGAGGACACCCTATTTGCTTCACCTGAACATAGCTTGAAGAACAAAGTCCTTATAAGACTACGCAGTTCCACGCCTATGTGCAAGCTTGCATCACTTGATATAACGAATGAATTTTAACACACCCTTCTTCCTTAGGACAACAAATGGTCTCCCATGACACAATTATGTCTCTCTTCTTCATTAGAACTCCAAAATAAATTCTCAAGATGCCCTGCCTAAATATGCAGGGAGAAAAATAAGAGAAAATTAAAGAAAATAAAAAGTTCATAATGCTATTCCAATTAGTATATTACTTTGGACCTCTTCCCTCTTCCTGAGCACTAGAATAGAGTTTGGTTTATGGTTGATATCAACTACTCTCTTCCTATCTTACCTTCTAAAGAGCCTAGTACATAGTTTAATGGCATAGACACTCGAAGAAAATGTATAAATATTTTCTATTGTCCTAGAAATTGTTATTTTCCATTGTCCTTATGGATGCGGGAATCGAGTTGTAAAATATGAGGGAATCTACTTGAGTCCCCCTAAAAGTAATGTATTATTCCTATTTTTCCTCTTCTACAAGCTAGGACAAAGTGGAGCCTTATATAACCCTTTTTAGCATAAAGAAATACACACTTAACGCGTGGACTGAATCGAAGTTATTCTATACGTTGATTATAAAGTGACTTACGAGTTCGAATGGTAGAGCATAATGAGTATAGCTCAGTGCTCCCTTTCCTTAATAGTCAAGCTATTTCTTTCATTTTAGAAACCACGAGTGAAATGATCAAATCATTAGGTCAACAAGTTGAAAAGGAGATTGACCATAACATATGACATTGCCTGAGAAAGTGATTAGCTGTCATATAAGAGATTAGACTTAATTTGTTGTTTTTTGATCTTTTACTCGGACAAGTACTATAACTATCACCCTAATAGGCGAGACTGGGGTCGACCGTTAGGGAGACAAAGCGGGAGGCTATAATGAGTGACTTTAAGAAGGTGTTATGTTGGACACATTAAGGACTAAATTCATCTAGCTCCTAATAATTACATGGCAAGCCTTTCATACTTACTTCTCTGTTATTTTAAATCAAGACATAGCCTTCCTAGATCATTTATTAAGGCGAAGAGGACTAACTAGTTGTTGACAGAAGATGCAGGCAAAGAAGTCACTAGAAAGGTTAAAAAGACATATATATAATGTAAATTCTTGGTAGTTTGTGGCTGATTGCTAACATTATGAACTTTCTTTTATGAGTGATCTTTCTTTATCTCCATAAAGGGAAAATTCATGAATGAATCCATAGATTAGCCAGGACGATTTATAATAAAAATTGGCCTAGTCAACAAGCTTCTTAACTTTATTGCTTATACGATAAAAGCCTAAAAAGAACCTTGGGTAAGGCATCTACTTCTAATCAAAGAACATATTAATAATCACCTATAAGGTAGTTTTTATGAGGCATAAATCTAATGTCAAGAGGAAGTATTTGTAGGACCGGTTAAGGGTGATGCAATAGTTTCACAAGATTTGAGATACTAACACTTAACAGATCAAATAGGAAACCAGCAAATGAAGCAAAGAAGAAGAATAAAAAATACAAGCAGAAAACAAGTAATGGTTTTCAAGAATAATATATATTGCTCTTAAATGTTTTACAATTATTACAAAGCTTAGTCTTAAGGACTGGTACATGAGATACTTTATACTACATCCTACATCTGGCCATACTTTGAAGGCCAGCTATAACACTAATCTAGATAACAAGATCAATGTAAACTCAAAAGGCAGATTGGCTTTTCACTAGTGACTATGACATGCCATAGCTCACATCCTAATCTATTACAAAAAGGATAAAAGTATAAGAGTGGAAAGTTACAAAATTAATGACCTTAATCTATAGTTGACAAAAGTATGGAGATATCATCAACTTGTATAAGTTCGTGAGTCTTCAGTGATGGCAGCGAAAAATGGTTCAGCTTTTGTCAAAAGCATGTAAAAGAAAGCATGTCTTCTCTGTCTTCGGAAGAAATCAGTCTCTTGGCTTCGGAAGACTTTGTCTTGAAGCTTCAGAAGACTTCATCTTTGGCTTCGAAAGAATTGGTCTTTGGCTTTGGAAAATTTGACACTTAGTGAATTTATTTTTGCAATTGTCAAATCTTCTGAAGTAACTTCCTTGTACTTCAAAATGCTTGCTGAGAGAACTTTAGTTTGCATCAGCCTCTAAGATTACTCTTACAAACCCCCCTATGCTGATGCTACCAAAACTTGAGGATGACTTTGAGTCATGATCTTTATTTGTTTATAGTCCTCATCAAATTATTAGGACTGTTCCTTTCTTCATCAATTGGTCCGGATTCCTGAGACTCTTAAAGTACCTCCTCATATCAAAGAGACCATGCAGAGAAAGGTCAAGCATATCTTTCCAGAAGTATATGTCTTGACCCCTTTGATCTCTTATGACATACCATATGTTTGGGTTTGTAGAGAAAGCCTAGGACATGATGGGTCTCCAGGAGCAAGAGGCTTTACTTGTAGTGGAGTTGGTTGAGCGTTCTCTTCTTATTCACCCTTAGGATGTTCTGACTCATTTTGAGGTGCAAAGGTGGATGCCTTGGACTTCTTCTTCTTCTTCTTCTTCTTTTTGTTCCTTCTGATGGTCATCATTTTCCTCTTTCTATATTTTAACTGGAGAAGGTTGGTCTTGAGTATCGAATGTTCCTTCTTTATCCTTCTTAGTTGGGTCCTTTCCCTTTACATGTTTAGAAGGAGAAGGTTCAGGACCTTGCTGTGGGTGGGCCCAAGTTGTATTACCTCTTGGGGTTCAACCTTGACTTCAGCTTCAGGTGCAGCCTTACTTGGTGGGGAATGCAAGTCTACCAGCTCACCCTTCTTAATCTTCTGCTTGATCACTCTAATGTGCTCATCTATTATGGATAGAGACATTGGACCAAGTTTCCTTCTGGATAACCCATACAACGTTAAGTAGCTCACCATCTTCATTTTGTCAGTAGACTTTTTCTGATTGGCTCTAATAGTGGCTCTTGACTTAGCAACCTCCTCCCTCATCTTCATCTTAGCATCTTTCTTTTCCTTTAAAACTTCTTGCTCTAGCTGCTTGAGGTATTCAAACTTAATATACTCATATGATAGAAGGAGTAGGGCTGCTACCTGATAGAGACCTATGGCACTCAGTAGGTTATCATCTTTTGTCTATCTTGTTCCCTACTTACTTGAGTTTTTTGTTCAGCAACCATAGCTCTACTTCAGGATTTTCTTGAACTAGAGAGAGAACAAGGGCTTTATACAGTCTTCCTCTCTTCTTTGATATTGAGGAGCAATTCTACAGCATCAGCCTCCTTCCTCTCTTTTGACACTTCAGTTTCAGCCAGATTATTCAACTCATCCAAATGAAGAGAGATTATTTCATCAATGTTATAGTTCCTAGACCCCAGATAATTCAATCCGGCTACCCTTAACTCATCTTCCTGAGTATTTTACCTAGGGGTAGCCCTGATTGCAGCTTGCATGAAGCTGGAGGTCTCTCTTGTTCTTTCTCCTATTGCCTTCCTCTCCATCTTCTCCACCTCAATCTCCTCATAGGTGAGAATCCTCTTCCCTTTTTCAATCACCGGCCTGTGTGACTCAGGGTGGAAAGAGCTTTGGCCTTCTTGACTTGGTGCTGTACTTGAGCTCTGGCCAGGGAAAAGCTGTAAGACACCTTCACCAGCTGGTGTCTCAAAGAGGGTACTGGGTGTTGAAACAGTTACAATCTTAAGGTTCACAGGTTCTACTGCTAGGCCTTCAACCAAAGTTTCCCCTTTGAAGCTAATCTTAGGGTCTGCCTTAATATCCAGTTGACCAATGGTTTTTCCTGCTAGGCTCTATCTATATAGATAATATCTTCTCTTAAACTCTTCAAGAACCCTCAGCTGGATCCTCTCAGCCAACCTATCAACTTTTCTGTTATGACTTGGGTTGGCAAGTGGTAGGTCAACTAGAGGAAAATTCTCATAGCATCTCAGGGTCTAAAAATTGAACACTTCTTATTGACCATGAAATCTATAGAGTACCAGGGTTCTTCTATCATTGTCACACCTCCATCCTACTATTAGGTTGTCAGCAGGATAGGATGGGGTAGATATAGCCCTTGGTATTCCTTCCTTAAATAAGCTTTGAATTAAGGCATCCATATTGACGTGGGCCTGAGGAGGTTGTTGACTATGCACAACTGCAAGTGAGGATGGTAAGGCCTCAATGTCCATACTCTGGGCAATGCTCTCAGGTTTTGTGATTGTAGGTAAGACTCTTAGCAAGTGGGCTTGAATTAACTATATCTCGCTATATCGACATAGGTGGTTGCTTTTCCATATTTAAGTCAGACTGCTACAATTCGTTGAGCTATACTTCTTAAGGAGTCAAAAGGGCAAAGGTTTATAGTAGGACCACTTTTCACTTTAAGAACAACCTTTTAGTCCTTGAAATGAGTTCTTTTAGCGGAGTTCCTTCCCGCAAATATTATACTTCATCATATTTTTAGTCAAGCGCAACCTATCCTAATTAGGATTAGCCTCTTCCACTTATAATTTTCAACTAGAAAGTCAAGCCATCAACCTCGAACACTAACCTTAAGAGCTTCTAACTAGTAGGATGAGTCGGCACTGGCTCTTTTAGTTAGGTAGTTATTGTTAGTCCTTTAAAGAATATGTTCACAACTATAATAAGATGCTATAACCATTGATTAAAGAAAAAGTCCATAAGGAGTGTACCAAAGTATTCTCCTATGAGTGAAAGTGGAACGGGTGAGAGCCTTCAAAAGTAAAGTCAAGTAAAACCTATAGGCTTCTAAATGAACAAACGTTCATGAATTGTTAACGAACAGTTCAGCGAGAAGTTTGTTTATATTCATTCATTTAATAATAAACAAACATGGACATAGATGTTTGTTTATAATTAAATGAATGAACATGAACACATGTTTTGAATGTTCATTTATGTCCCTAGCTATTTATTTATGTTCATTCATACATGTTCATTTATATATGTCATATATGTTTGCTTATTTTTGTATGTTTGTTTATTGACATATGTTTGTGGATGGATTATTATGTTTTACACTTGTTTGTTTATGTCCAATAATGTTCATATGTGTTTGTTTATCTTTGTGCACTTATTTTCATTTGTTTTTGTTCATTTTTGTTCGTTTACATGTATGAACTGTTTGTATAGCTTTTTAATGAATAAACAAGAATGAACACGATCATTTCCATTTCTCAAGGACATGAACAAAAAATAATGCTCAATTATGTGTTTGTGTTCCTGTTGGGTAAAGTTAAAATGAACGAACACGAAAATGTTAATGTTTGTGTTTATTAGGTTCATTTAATGGTCTAAACACTTGGTCTAAAGCATTACCTATCCTATACATGAAGGGCTTAGTCTCTCTTCCAAGGCTTACTCCTAGTGACAGTTGTAGTTACATACTATAGAAATTCAAGTGATCAAGAGGCCCCATTTTTCAACATATGATTAGGATGAAAGGTATTATCTTAATGATACAACTACTAAGAAATGCTATGACTTATTTCCGAAGCATCAACTTTTTTTTTTTGCTTAACCAACTTGGCCTCGAATAACATATTTTAATTTTTTAAAGATCTCCATTTTGAGCCTCTGTCTCAGTTGACTAGCTTTTATGAGAGATCTAAAATCTTTGAAATTTCAATCGACTAGCTTTATGAGAGATCTTAAATCTCTTAAATCTCCCATCTGTCTTAGAGGACTAGCTTTTTTAGGATATCCCAAAAATATCCAAACCTCCTAGGTAGAGGTGTCATTATATTCCTTAGCTGATGAGTTAGTTTAAAAACCTTCGTACCTCCTAATCAGTTGCATAACAAGAGAAAGATTCTAAACCAATCTTTAAATCAGGCAATTGCCCGCCTAAAAGGAAGGTCTCATTAGAGAAGCTTGACTAAAGGGTCTTATGAGAAAGGTGCTTAGTAGTTTTCTCTTTGCTAACTGAAAGCCAACCCGATCTACCATTTAAAACAAGCTAAGAGCTTTAAGCTAACAAGTATACTAACTCGCTAGCCACGAACTTCTGTCTTCATCAATGGTTGAGTATTAAGGAAAAAGAAACGCATTTTGCGGTTTTCATGACACCGGAGTTGGCTTATACTTTGAACTTGATCAAACTCTGGCTCACCTGGAATGCCCTTATAAATTTCATTTTTTACATTTTGCCCTGGATAGAAGTAGACATCCAAGGGTGATAGGTTGTGTGCTTTATGAAGCACGTCTAACAGTAAGTTGGGGCTTTATTAGCTCAATAACTTTCTAGCCATTGGAAAAGCATAACCACTTGTTTGAGCTTCATTAGATGCAAAACGAAAATCCATTCCCAATACGATATCAAGTCATCTTAAGGCTATTAAGTACAACCTTGCGGGAATCAGACAATCATCTATAACTTCCACAACTCTAGTGGTTTACCAACGATAATCTCTACACTAAAGGCCATTACTACTTTCTTAACATTACATCCTAGTTATGAATAGAATGTAGGGTTTATGAAATTCTTGCTTACACCCAAATCTAAAAATTAAAGAAGCATGATAGTTATTAGCAAGCAACGTATCTAACATGACATTAGGGTCCACCCTTGCCTCCTCTTGTGTCAAGACATAAGCCCTTGTTCTAGACCTTGGTTTCTCAGTAAATTTCACTTCCTGTTACACTATCAGTCTTTATTTTTGGACAATCCCTGGTCATGGGGCCATCTCTCCCTGCATCTATGGCTTTTGATTTAAGCTCAAGAATGGTGGGTCAAATGGTTGTCCTTAAGCTTTCTATATTTAGAGCACCCTTTTTCTCTCTCAAAGATGAAAAAGGTGATAAAATGAATGAGGGGATCAAAGGGATCTTATGTAGGTTATTACCTCCCCATCCCCTTCCTTTATGCGCCCCACAAGTCTCAACCCGAGACATTTTCCTTCTCGTTCATTCAAATGCTTAATCGTCACCCAAATCCCGAACCTATGGTTTATCCCTATTTCAGGGGTGGTATAATATAATTGGGGCGTAGGGTGAACTGTTTCGTAAAATACTTACGAAAAGAATATATAATCACATATGTCATCAACAATTATGCAACTATATATAATAATTACACAGAATAATCATACCACCGTATAACTAAAAAACTGATTACGTAGCCCACATTAATAATTATGTAAGTTATAAAATTATTAAGCAACTTGTGTTATAATTATGCCACTTCATTTATAATACGCAAAACAATAATTACACTAATTATATAAACCACACATAGACTTTTTTAAAGAAAATCAATTTTAAAAGATAATATAAAAACTTAGGTGTTTTTAAAAATTCAGTGTCGTATATAAAACTTTTATGCGTTTAATAAATGGAGAGATTTGAAAAAGTTCACATTTATATGTTATTACAATAATATCCTAGACTTTTTTACTTGTGAGGATTGTTTCTTTCAAGCTTGATATTATATGTTGTGTATACATATGTATGTAAGTAGATATGTATGTGTATACATATTATATATATGGTTATGATAATTGAGAACACATAAGTATCTTTATAACTTCTACAATCCGACCAATAGTTCATATTTTTAAAAAGTTGGTCACACTTTTCAAGATATTTATGATTTTTTAAATGATTTTAATGATATCATTTACTTAATAAATAGTTACATCTTTTGGACACGTGTCATCACCGGTTTCACCTCATAAAATTTTCTCACCTAAACTCGATGACCTATTTGACCATGGAGGGAAATTGACTAGCATTCCAAAGATAAGATACAAGAGGGGTAAAATTACCTTTGTTGACAAGATTAAATAGGACTTTTTTGTGATAACATTAAATGATATGGTGATATCACGAAGAAGAATTAGATGATCTGAGATATCATCGTAGAAGACTTAGATTTTAGGTTAAGACCATTTGCAATGATAGTGATGTTACTAGATTGCTCACATATGCACAAATTAATAAGGTGATTGAAGTGTATGTTGAGAATATTAAATAATTTCAAAACCCAAAACTCTAACTTAGGACCCAATGTTGATTTAGGAGAGTTCACCCGTTCCATAATGTTGAATTGAATGATGTTGAGGCTGATTTAGATGATGAGGGAAATGAGCGAAGTTATGAGGGAGGTGAGGGATGTCATAAAGAAATTGTTGAGGGAAATGTTGAAGGAAGTGATGATGATCATTTTGATATCATAACAGATAAAAACATTAATATAATACAATTATATAATACCTGGTATATTAGTTTTATTTAGTGAAATAACTTCACTGCTATTAGTTTAAAGACATCCAGAATGTATGAATTATGGTTGTGATCCACATGACGAGCAAAGCACCGTTTTTTCTAGAAGCAGCTTTGATGGAATTGGAGCCAAATGTGATTGTATCGTTCAAAATTAGGGTTAGAGGAGGTTAAAAGGGGAGAGATTAAACCACGAATGGTCCCTGTGGTTTGGAGTAGTATGCATTTGGCCCTTACACTTATAGATTTTTGGATTCGATCCACAATAGCACAAATTACTTTCATAAATATTAGTTTAACAACAGGGACAATTTATTCTTTTTATATGCTAGTGTGAACTTGTGTTTTGTCACGGGTTGTTAAAATTTATAACACTTGATTTCGATTACTTGTACATTAGTATTCAATCCGTAAATATGGATAAAATTATATTGACAGCTCTATTTTGAAAAAAAAATTATATTGACAGCTCTATTTTGAAAAAAAAATTACATCAAAACATTGATATAATTTAGCACATCATAACGACAAATTTAGATTTTATAAACTATCATATTTTTATGATTATGTATATTTTTAGTTTGATTACTTGTATATTATTACACATTATTACTTATTACTAAAATTGTTTTTATTTTGTAAACAATTATTATAATTACTTTAAATACTATTATTATTATTATTATTATTATTATTATTATTATTATTATTATTATTATTATTATTATTATTATAACTATTTAAATATTTGGTAAATAGTATTTAGTTAATAATATAATACTTAATTTAAATATTAAAAATATAAATGAAAAATATAAATATAATGCTATTTAAGTTATTATAAATAAAGTAATACCTAAATAGTGAATTTAATCATATGCATTAACTCATGTATTAATTAGAATAAGTTTATTAAATAAGGACAATTTAGGAACACTTGCATAAAACACTTGTACCATACGCTTAAATAGTTGTTCAATGTGTATTTCAAAAATAAAAAAATATCAATCTACCCATAATTTTTGTATTATATAGTAGTAAATCATATAACATACTAAAAAAATGAAAAAAAACCTCTCCTCCCCCACCTTTTTATGGACACACATAGTTCCAAACCCTTTTGCATGCGCAACTCGATGAAGAACGATTCATAGAATTCCAAATTTAGAGATACCAAGAATCATAGCTTCAAATCCAAACCGTTTTACTTCGAAGGTTGATTTATAAATAATCATCGCTGCAATCTCGGTTGAAAACTTGAAAATGAGTTGGGTGTGCCTAGCGATTCGCCAGCATTCAGGAATTCTCTAATAGCAGTTAAGAACAACTACATCTTATTTGTAGTTGAAACGTTGTCTGTGGAGAAATAGAATCAATGATGTTTCATTCGATAATTCTAGTTCAGTTCCTACATAAGCCAAAAGAGATGGTGGGCGTGTGTTAAGTGGAGAAATAGAAATAGATTTTTTAAATTGAGGGTAAAAGAGTAATCAGATAATAGACCAAAATGATGCAATTGAGGATTAGATTCGTAAAACTAAAAGTTTAGGAAATAAATCAATGATTCACAGCAAAGCATATATGTAAAATGGTTTATATGCCACTCATTTGATTGAGAAATTTGAATGGGTAAGCTAATCAGATGAAAACTGAAAAAATCGAAAATGATAATAAACTATATGCGAGAAAACAAACTAAGTAGGGGTGCAGACTAGCCAAGCTGCTAGCTACCCGAGATCAGATTGATAAAAATCTCGAAACGACCCGAGCTTTATCGAGTCTGAGCTCAGCCTGAGCTGGAGCAGTCTCACGATCAAATGAGTTTTTTACTTATATTGTTTTATTTGATTTATTAAATACATTTATATATTAATAATTTATATAAAATTATGATAAAAACAAAGACACAATATGTATAATGTTATATATAAAATATATAATTATAAATAAATATAAAACTAAATATAAAAATAATAATTAAATAATAAACGAGCCGAGCTTGAGCCGAACTCGAGGTTTAAAAATAAAGCTAGAAACGAGTTGAACTTTAACCTATATTAGTTCGGGCTTGGCTCGGCTCGGATCGGCTCAACTCTTTTGCACCCTTCCATAAAATTGACCATTAATTTTCACCGAATCCAAGGAAGAAAAATGGCAATTTACTCAAACAAGAAAACCTGTTTTCGAAATCCTAGCTTCAATCTATCCGCACCATCTACTTAGCCGGGGGACGATCGTCGTTTTCACTAAGCAACTCCAGAATCTTCATTTTCATCATCAAGTCATGTCATCATTGATCAAACTCAGTTCTAGAACGTCCACAACATAACAGCCGAAATGTAAGGGGATAGCTTGGTGGTAAAAAGGTGTGTTCCTGTCCAAATAGTTGTGGGTTCAAATCCTGCGATGTACAGGTTTGATTAATTTCCTGGTAATAGAAATTGCTATTAAAAAAAAAAAAACTATTTCCCATGACAAATCCTAATCTCTAGAACCGATCTATCCATCTTTGTTCGAATATTAGAAGACAAATCCGACGTGGAAGGGATGATTTTCCACAAACATAAACTAATTCCTTTAATGAGTCGATATTCTGTATCTGGACAATAACGATTTTGGTCATATTGGGAACCAGTTTATTTTCCTATTTTGATGATTATGTTTATGAAAACGGATGCATTTGGTGATTTTGTTTGACGATTGTGGAATCCGATGGAGATCTATGACAAATGATTCGATTTGGTTTCCTATTTTTGTTTTTTTATCTACTAATATTCGTATACTTTGCTGGATTTTGTTTCCTACGAATTAATTTGTATACTTATTGTTCGATTTGGTTTCCTACGAATAAATTCCTTCGATTTTGTATTCTAATGAATGGTTCGATTTGGTTCTTCTTGTTCTTCATGTGGATTTGGCTTCCGATGGAAGCTACCATAGCAGGTCGACACGACACGATGATCTAAAATCCTTGACACGAACACGACACGATAGCTTATCGTGTCATTTTTTCTGGATACGAACACGAACCTGTTTAGTAACAGTTTACATGATAAGACCTTTTAAAAAATGATAAAAAATCATGTTTTTGTGAAACAACTAAATAAGAGCATTGGCTGATGTGGTTCAATGATTGATTAAAATGAGATGTGTGTTTGAGCGGCTAGGGTTTAGTAATATGTATATGAATATATTATATATATATTAAAACAATAAAAAATAACATTATTGCGTTTTACAATTAGAAGTACACTATGATATACTTTCACTAACGAAACTTTGAAAATTAGTGTCGGAGATAACACAATGTGTTATTTTTGTCATTAATTTTTAATAGATTATATAAACTTGTTATTTGTCATTGTGTTTTACCATCAAACGTACACAATAATGTTATTTCACCAATGTATTTTTCAAAACTCATAGTGTGAATTATAACATAATGATGATCAAAAGACACAATTAAACATTGTGTTATCTTGTCATTGTTTTTAATGTATTAGATTAATTAGTTGTTAATTTATTATAGTGTTTTATATATTAAAGATGCACAGTATTGTTATTCCATTCTTATAATTTTTAAAATTCATCATTTAGAAAAATATAATAGTATTTAGAAAAACACAATAATAACAAAAATACACAATTAGCTACACTAAAAACACAATGATTAGATATGAACTTAAAAACATAAAATAAAATCATCTTTTTATATAACAATATTGTTCTCGTTTTAAAGATAAAAAAACATAACCATTTGTGTTAACTATACTGTACTCGTTTTAAAGATAAATAAAATCATCTTTGATACAGCTGAAATGCGAGTAGATAATTGGTTATACATAACCATATGTGTTAGCTATACTGATACAGATCACATTGTTGGTGATAATTAATTATTTCTTCTAACCCGACTTTTGTTTAGCATCTCTTGTGAGAATAAAGGTGTCATCTAAGTACGAGGAATTTAGTTAAAGTAGGTATGTTTTTAGAGTAAATTACAAATATTATACTTTAAATATCTCTAAAATTAAAAATATTGTCCTTAAACTTTCATAAGTACATTAATTGTCATTTATTTGAAAATTATCACGTTCTATGTCCTTTTCACTAACATAAGTTAATTTTTTCAGTTAGATTTCTATAAATGAAATTTTGCCCTTACTCTTAAAGGACTAATTGGGTAGTTTTCATCGATCTTTTATTTGATCTTTTATTTTCTTTATTTTATTTTATTTAGTTTTCTTTCTTTCTTTTTTCCATCACTTTTATTTTATAAACTTATATTAAGCATTATTATTTGATTAAATTTAATCTTTTTTATAAAGTAAATTATTATAAATGTATTGATTAGTTGATTAATTTATTAACAAAATTATACGTTACATCACATAAAATATACCACAAATATAACATGAGTTTATCCAAAATATATCAGATTCTATGCTATTTTCATATAACATGTATATTTCTTGTAGAATGCTAGCCACTACATTCCATCTTTGTTGATGCCACACCCCCATCCGTGAACCATACTCCCATGTCGCCTCCACCTCAACCTTTTGTGCCTTCTACCCTGTCACCAACATTGACGCCAACCCGCTACAATTATACAATTGTCTTCAGTCCCGTTCCTATCATCTATGTAACATTATAGCCACCAAAACCCACATCCCACCGCTAAAAACCGTACTACAAACACCTCCTTCTATTACTCTTTGACATGTTTTGAAAAATCACCAACCTAACATTCCCTTACACAAATCCCTTGACCCAAAGTCTTTGTTCGATCCTCAGTTATATTTCAAACCCAACATTCACGTGTTCTATTTAACTTTTGACAGGTTGTCTTTCCACTCACCGTTAGCTTTGCTTATTTTGTTCGTTTGCGCACTAGGTGAGTTCAATGCCCCACTTTTATACACTCCCTTTTTTTTAGGGAGATAGCATCTTTTTACAAAGCTTTAATATTATAAGTTGTGTATAGTATAACATAGTGTGGTATACTATTAAAATACCTTACATTTTCAGATCATTAATTAAAAAAACTAGCGAGAAATCTTGGGTAGTATTACTGGGTCTGACAAGCCTTACCGTTCGACTGAAGGTCAAGTGGGTGCAATATTGTCCTAAACAACTAACATTGTCATGACTTGGTATGTCATGGCGGAAGGCAAACAAACAAACACAGTTAGCTTCGATCGTGAAATCACTATGGTTATTACTTATGAAATTAGATTAGCTATCTATTTCAATGCACTTATTTATGTTTTGCAACTATTATTATTTATGTTAAGCGCAAAATCTTGAACTCAACCATCGTGTTGACACTTTTAGCATGCTTTTCTCAGGTCGTTATTAGCAACGGCATCTAGGAGCACTCACGAGTCGAGCATGCTTGTGAAACAATCATTTGTTTACATTTGGGTTTCATTATATATTTTCAAATAATGGTTTGGGTGCATGTTGTTACGCATTTTATATTCTAGCACTTTGAGTTTGATTTATTTACTAAAAGCTTCCGCAATGTTTTATGGTTTTAAAATCTGGTTTATTTTTAAATGTTACATATAGAGTCATTTTGAGTAACTAATGACTTGTATTCAGGTTTGATCACACTCCTAGCGGTTAAAACCCTACACTTGGATTTTGAGGGTGTGACAGATTGGTATCAGAGCCACTGGTTATAGGGAACTAGGTTGTACGCACATCAATCTATAACCGCACACAGTTAGTTAGTTACTCGTTTACTTATCTCTTACTGTATACTAATTGGCATGCACATCATGTACACTGCAGTATGGCATCCTCATCATCCTCATCACTAGTACAACACGCGCAGGGAAAGAAACCCGAGGTTCCTACTGTCCCATCATCTTCTATAGGTTCTAGTTCTCGACCGTCTGTGTTTTTGCCTAATATGTATCCCCCGGGCAAGCCTATGATTGCTCAGAACATGTATGATCCCGAGAATTGAGTATGGTATCATACCGCACTGATCAAGATGCTTGAAAAGTAGTGTGTTTCCTTCGCGATCCCTATCGTTGGAAGAGATTCCATATTACTCACTCTACCTTGTAACCCCCATAGGGCTATCGCTGCTGTGGTGGCCTCTCATGGTAAGCGGTGCAGAAATGTCAAGGAGAAATTTAAAAGATTGGATGCGTGACACAATTACGCAACAAGGTGTATGAAGAGATGGAAGACTCGTGGCTCGATTTGCAAGGACCTCAGGATGGTCAGACGGCAGAGATACAGACTGTACGTGGACAGTTTACTAAGTTGATGGCTACCCTGAATGTGACACTAGACCAGCTTCATGAGGCTATAGTACGATACATGAGCTGGAAAACCAGCTCGAGCCTCAGGAGGTCCCGATGGAGGAGACTAAGGAAGAGCCGATGGAAGAGCCGAAGGAAGAACCAGAGGAGGAACCAGAAGAAGACCCAGAGGAGGAACCGGAAGAAGAACGGAGGAAGAACTACAAGAGATAGAGGAGGACAGTGATAGGTCCGAAGTGATAGACTGATTTCCTTTATTTATCTAACTTGGACTGCATAGTGTTTTTTTACCTATATGGGAAGGTAGTTTCCCACTCAACTTAAAAACTTGAAAATTTGAGACTGATTGGTTATTTTGTGAGATACTTACAATTGTTTATCATGAGTTATTATTTTGGTTATAATGTTGTAGTTGTGATAAATTCATTATTTCTTATTATTTACTATACCTAAATTCATTGCCGCATTTATGAATGTAAAGTGAAAAAAATGGACAGACGTGGCAGAGGACGTGGAAGAGGCCATGGACGTGTGCCAATGCTGCAATATGACCTCGGCCGAGTTAGTAGCTCTCATTAATGAACACATGCAGGCAGCGTAAATGCTCAAGCAGCTCGGCTTGGAGGTAAACGATGACCTCAGTCCTCAATTACTTAAATATTCTGTTAGTTGGTTTATTAATATGGTTGACTAAACATTCCAAATTGTTAATTCAGGACCTCCAGCATGCATGTACAAAGTATTCATGGATTGTGAGCCCTATACTTATAGTGGAGCTAAAAGAGCTATGGGACTAGTGAGATTGTTTGAGAAGACCGAATCGGTCTTCATGAAGTTTAATTGTCCAGCTGCGAATCAGTGAAGTATGCCACGGGAACACTTGAGGGTGCAACTCTCTTATGGTGGAACGCTCAAGTTCAAATGTTGGGTCAAGCGATGGCCAATGCTTTGCGGTGGGATGAATTCAAGATCATGGTGATGGAGGAATTTTTTCCACGTGACGAAGTGCAGAAGCTGGAGGCGGAATTCTAGTTACTAAATATGGAAGGATCTGAAATTGAGGCCTACACTACTAGGTCTCATGAATTGGCAACTCTCTGTCGGGTATGCTAAACCCGCCAATCAAGAGAATCTAGCTCTACTTGCATGGACTAGTGCCTGAAATACAAAGTATGGTGACTGCTTCAAACCCTGCCACTATCTAGCAGGCAATCCAGTTAGCTCATAAACTGATTGACCAAGTGGTGGAGCAGGGCAAGTTATCCAAATGGGGTGTAGTGGCAAGCATGACCGACAACAAACGCAAGTGGGATAGCTCTGGTAATAGGGCTTGTCGTCAAACAATCAGCCCCAGTAGTAGCAGCAGTAGAGAAAGTTCGACAACAACCAAAACTTCAAACCAATCATCCTTATCAACTCAGGAGAAAGTGGATACATGGGAAAGTCTCGAAGGTGCAGCAGATGCAACTACCACCACACCAGTAGGTGTGACAACTTTCGATGCCAATGTTGTGGGAAAGCAGGGCATGTAGAAAAGGACTATCGTGGTGAGTTGATGAAGAAACCGCAACAAACACAGAAAACACCTAAAGGTTGATTTGAATGTGGAAAGGAAGGAAATTACAAGAAAAACTACCCTCAGCTAAAAAAGAATGGTAATGGTGCTGGAAACAGTGGAAACAACAATAACAATAAATGCAATAATGACAACAATGTTGGCAATAATGGTAAAGCTAAGGGAAGAGCCTTTGTTATGGGTTTAGGTGAAGCTCTAAACGAACCTACTATTGTTAATGGTAAATTTCCTGCTAATGGTCATTATGCTACTGTTCTGTTTGATACTGAGTTTTGTCTCTAATAAGTTTATTAGTCTCTTAAGTGATATGCCTTCTTTGCTTGAATCCAAGTACATCGTAGAATTAGCTGATGGTAAGCAAATTTACATTACCCACACCCTCAGGGTTATAGATAGAACTAGCTGGTCATACGTTCAACATCAATCTTATGCCTGTTACGCTAGGATTTTTGACGTGGTTATGGACATGGATTGGATGTTCGAGAAGCAGGCGGAAGTAATTTGTCTCGAGAAAATCATTCATATTCCCTTTTGGGTGGAGAAATGCTTTTGTTTAAGCGAGAGAAGAATGGTGTAGTGATAGGCATCATTTCATTTATGAAAGCGCATAAGTGGTTACGCAAGGGTCGTCTAGCCATATTAGCCCTTGCGACCGACAAGCAGCAAAAGGAAAAAAGATAGAAGATATTCCAATAGTTTGTGATTTTCCAGAAGTGTTTCTAGAGGATTTACCAGGACTACCACTACATTGTCAAGTTGAGTTACATATGATTTAACTCCCCGAGCAGCTCCAATTACATGAGCACTTTATCGGTTAGCACCAAACGAACTGCAAGAGTTGTCAACACAGCTTAAGAGCTGTTGATAAAGGATTTATCCGACCAAGCTCATCACCATGGGGAGATCCTATTCTCTTTGTAAGAAGAAGGAAGGAACATTTTGAATGTGT